>SOPF01008222.1:0-11211 GCA_012979155.1 Hypericum perforatum | reverse complement strand
GTTGTGCACTAGTGAGGGCCTTTCATGGGCATCTTGTCAAACCTTATCTCGCATCTCCTCCCACATCTAACTAGTATTGAGATGTCAAAATGGCCCGTTCTGATTGGGCCACATCGCCCAATCAGCACACAGTCATCATTTTCTTTTTCTTTTTTATTTTTTTTAAATCAATAAAAAATTTAAAAAATCAAAAAAATTACGAAAAAAATATGAAAAATTATTTTTTTTACCATTTTTAACTTTTTTGTTCGAACAAATTTTGTTTAATTCTTTTTGATAATTTTATACAAATTTTTGAATCCAAATAACTAGACTTTTTGGATTAAAAAATTGTATAAAAAATTATTTGTACAATTTTGCAATATTATGTTTGAAATATATATTTTTAATGTTTTTCATAATTTTATAAAATTATTTTAATACAATAATCTCATTTGTATTGTTTAAATTATGACATTTTAGATAAATTATGTAATTTGATATAAATTTTGTATTTTTATGTAATTTGTATGTAATTTGATAGAAATTATGTATTTGTATGCAATTTATATGTTATTTGATAGTCTAAGAATTAAACCCTAAATCCTTGATAACCTAAATCCTAAACCCTAAATAACCTAAACCTTACCCTAACCCTTACCATAAACCTTAACTCATGCACTTATATATTTAAACAATATATTATATTTAATTGAAAAACTTATGTAATTATGTAATTGTAAAATAGGTGTGGTCCACATTTTTTTGTAAAAAAGTGTGGCCCAAAATCATTTGAAAATTCTATAAATAGATCCAACATTCTTCATTATTTTTCACACCTACTCCTCTTCTTTTCTCTTTCTAATTAGCATGGCTGCGTCAATCTTGGAAATGGCAGAGGAGCATTTTCGAGTTGGAAAGTTCAGGGAAGCCTACAACTTGCCCTTGATGGCATGACATTTGGACCCATACAATGAGACCTTCTAAAACTACCATGCCACATTTCGTATCCTCCGTATTGCTAAAAACTACAATACGGGACCCAACTCGTACGAGATCCTCGATCTCCCTAACTCTGCTAACCCAGACATTTTTTTGCATGCTTTCTGCCGTATTGGGAAGTTCATCACCCCTTCGAACAACTCTACTATTATCAAGAAAGCATACAAACTTGTTGTTCAAGCTTGCGAGATACTATTAGATGATGACAAGAGGAATCGTTTAAACATTTTAATTAGTTTGGGGTTACTTTAAGAATTAAGCGATTTATGTTTTTTAAATTATGTAAAATTTTCCAATTTTTCATGTAATATATTTCAAATTTAATAAAATTTCTATTTTGCAAAATTTAATGTTTCAATTTTTTTAGTGTTTTTGAAGTTACACAAAAAAATACTCGAGTTTGATACAGTTAGCTAAATTTTAAAAAACTGAGCTGACCAAAAAGCTGACGTGGCGTCCAGGGCGTGGCACTGTAGCAAGGGTACCACTGTGAGCTGAAAACTGAGAGCAGGGACGGCTGACATAGCACCCAGGGCATGACACTGTAGTGGAGGCGCAAATACGGATGGTCTTAAAAACACATTTTTTTAGGATACTAGTGACCTGATAGCTAAAAATGTGCACATTTGCATAAGGAAGGATATGCCTATCGTTTAATTTACACCTAACATATGAACTAGACACACATATTTTATCTTTGTTAGATTTTTTATTTGCTACTTTTGTATGTTTGGCTTGTTTGTCCAATTTTGGCTTTCACTTATTTTAGGCTTTTTAAATTATTTAGGGTTTCTTATTTTCTTTATACAAGTTAGTGTATCAATATATTTTAGTTTTAGTTATTATTGCATGTTTAATTTTGTTGAACCCCGATGATTATGCTCTCTTCTTCCTCTCAAGCTTCTTAAAGTTACTCTCCTATTCTCTACCCCGCTCACTAAGCTAGCTCGATAGCTCGTCTCCCTCACCACCTCCCACAAAGACTCGTATATACTCGCCCTTTTTCTTCTCACTCATTATAGGGCTTTAATTATTTTAGAAACCATATGTTGGGCCTACTTCTGGAATTCTTCTGGGTCGAGGGGCCTGGACTAGCTAGGATGTTTACCGATTAGAGTCGGAGACTGTGAGAGATGTGGGAAGAAGGAGGGAGATCTCCTCTGGGGAAGGGACCCAACAAGGACGATGCTGCCATGTCCAGTATTACCTGGTGTCAAAAATGATCAGAGAAAAGAACAAAAATATGAAGAAATTGAACTGGAAAAGGAAAGGACCATCTTCTCTTTCATTTGAATAGAAAGCGTAGACTTGCTCTAGGAATGATAGTTTGATCAACCCATTTAACACCCCCTGCAAGTGGGAAGCTGGGGATCCTGCATTCCTAACTTAGAGACAAGAGCAGAGTGTTGAGAAGATGACAATCCCTTAGTAAAAACATCCGTAAGTTGAAGCTCGGTAG
Source organism: Hypericum perforatum (assembly GCA_012979155.1). Lineage (NCBI taxonomy): Eukaryota > Viridiplantae > Streptophyta > Magnoliopsida > Malpighiales > Hypericaceae > Hypericum > Hypericum perforatum. The sequence continues at coordinate 8,771 of SOPF01008222.1, read as the reverse complement.
GAACATAAAATAGCTTGATCAAGCCAGAAAGGAGCTTTTCCTTGATAATATGGCAGTCGATGTCAATATGTTTAGTGCGTTCATGAAATACCAAATTTTTAGCAATGTAGATTGTACTTTGGTTGTCACAGAACAATTGAGCTAGAATTGTGTCATGAATATGTTGGGAGTGGCTGATGAACAGGAGACAGTGCTCTGTTTCTTGGTTTTCCATGAGACCAAGCAATCACCTATGAACATAGTGTAACTAGTGATAGATTGTCGTGAAATAGAGCAAGTGTTGTATTAACTATCGTAGTAGCCTCATAACTTGACAAATAAAGATGTAGGGTAGAATAAACCTGCTCTTAAAGAGGACTTCAAATATCAAAGTACATGATATGTAGCTTTGAGATGAAGATCAGTAGGACGAGTCATAAATTGACTTAGTTGCTGAATGACATATGCTATGTCAGGACGTGTATTGGTGAGGTAAATAAGCTGTCCAACTAATCTCCGAAACATGGAACAAGAAATCGGCTCATCATGATCAAGTTCCCAGTCAATTTCTGTAGCAGTGAGAGCATGATCATCTAATGGAGTTCCAGTAGAAGTAAGATGGACATTAGCTTCTGCTGGTGTAAGAACGGGTTTACAGCCAAGAAAGCCCATGTCCTTGAGAAGTTCTAGTATGTACTTCTTTTGGGAGAGATGTAGACCTTCATTCATACGAAAGATTTCAAGTCAAGGAAGTACTGAAGTTCACCAAGATCCTTGACCTTTAAATGGTGATTAAGAAATGCCTTTGCTTCAGTCAAGACACAAAGGTCAGGACCTGCTAAGACAATATCATCGACATACACAAGGAGAGCAATGAATGTAGAACCAGACCCTTTGGTGAACAAAGAGTGATAAGAATACGATTGGACAAATTGATACTGAACAAGAATAGAGGTCAGCTTGGCAAACCATTAATGATTGGCTTGTTTGAGTCCATACAAAGATATCTTCAATCGACAAACCAACTTCGATATAGCTGAAGGTAAAGGCAACCCAGGGGAGGTTCCATGTAGAATTCCTCCTTCAAATCTCTATTGAGAAAAAGTATTGTTGATGTCGAGTTGATGAAGATGCCACTTATGATACACTATGACTGCAAGCAAAATTCTCACAGTGGCAAGCTTAGCAACAGGTGAGAATGTGTCAATATAGTCAATTCCAAAAGTTTGAGTATAACCCTTGGCAACCAAGCATGCCTTATATATTTCTAGACTCTGATCAGCTCATAGTTTCACTTTGTACACCCATTTGCATTTCATAGCCTTCTTGCCTGTAAGTAAAGGTACTAGCTCCCAAGTGCAATTTGATTGTAGAGCAGCCAATTCAGCTTGCATAGTCTCGTGCCAACATTTTTGCTTAATGGCTTCTTGATATATTTTAGGTTCTATGGAGGTAAGTACACTAAAGGAGAATGCTCTATACTGTGAGGATAGGTTATCAATCATAGAATATGAAGAGATTGGGTGGGAAGTACTGACCTGGTCCAAAAGTGAACTGGTAAGGGAGCTATTACAAAAGTAATTGGCTAGATAAGCAGGAGGTGCCCTGGTCCTAGGAGCTATAACAACGGACTGGTGAGTGGTGACAAGAGATTTAGCTGATATAATAGTGGGAATTGGAGAACTGGTTCTAGACTTTGACTGTGGTGGTGCATCTGGAGTACTAACAGTAGGTGGTGTGATGTGGTCTGCACTTAGTTCAGTTGCGACTTCTGTAAGTGGAGTGGCTAGAGGGAGCACTAACTCAAAAGGCACATAGGGCTGAAACAACGATGCATTGTACATGTGTTGATTTTGAAATGGAAAAACATCAGGTAAAAAGTTACATCTCTAGAGAAAATGATGCTTTGATTATGCAAGCTATACAATTTGTATCCCTTTAGTCCAGGGGGTATTCCAAGAAAGATATATAGAGCAGATCTTATATCAAACTTTGTTCTTCCATGTGATAAAGTTGAACCATAGCACAAGCATCTAAAGCCAAACAAGTGGTTCAATTTAGGAAGCTGGTTGTGCAATTTTTCAAAAGGAGTTTTGTTCTTTAAAGAAGCTGCTCGTGTCCGATTAATTAAAAAAATGATATGAAGAATGTAATTACTCCAGAAAATAAGTGGTAAGTGTGCTTGAATGCATAATGCTCGTGCAATATTCAATATTTACATTCAACTCTCCCATTTTGTTGTGGAGTTTGAACACAAGATTTTTCATGAAGAATGCCTTTTTGAATGAAAAACTGATGCATGAAGAACTCTTGCCCTTCATCACTACGAATGACCTTAACTATAGTTACAAACTGTGTTTTTACCATGCTGCAAAATTGCTCAATTAAAGGTCATGCTTCACTTTTATTTTTCATCAAATACGTCCAGAGACTTCGTGTATGATCATCAATGATAGTGAGAAAACATGAGTAACCATCATATAAATGAATTCAATACTTGCCCCAAATGTCAACATGAATTAAATCAAACTTGTTTTCAGCAGTGGTTGTACTAAGAGGGAAGGGTAACCTCCTATGTTTAGCTAAGTGACAAACTTCACACGGAGTTGGAACTCTACTATCTACTCTAGACTTGATCTACTGCAAGACTTGCAACTTGGAAGAGGGGACATGTCCTAATCGGGAATGCCAGAATGCTAAGTCATTATGGATGAGCTGTAAGGAGGCAATATTAGGTGGCAAGTTGTTCTTTGTTACCTACAGAATATATAATCCATTTGTAATAGTCGCCTTACCAATCATCTTCTGGATACCAAGGTCCTATAAAACACATTGATCATCTATGAAATATGCAGCATAATTAGACATCCTAAGCAATCGGCTAACTGACAACAGGTTGAAGTTGAAGCTAGGAACATAAAGAACATCTAACAGATGGATAATATCCGATAACTGGACAGTCATTATATAAGTAGCTAGAGCTCTATTGCCTGTAAAAAGTAAGATGTTGGTGCTGCTTAAGGCTCGATAATCTATGAACAGGTCTAAAGAGCATACTATGTGATCTGTTGCTACATTATCTACAATCTAAGCATTCCTAGACAACTAGTTAAGTGTGCTAGCAAATGGTGTAATCATACTACCTGACATGGAGGGTATCATGGAAGTGGTGGAGTTGGCTTAGGGTATCTAGTTAGTTTGCCCTGTTGGGAAATGGGTGGTGTTCTTACCAAGCATAGGAGAGTGTTGCTGGATAAGATTCAGAACCGAAGAGTGCTGCTCTGCATTTAGATTTAGCTTGGAGAGTTCCTAAAAGATATCAGTTGTACCAGAAGGACTAATACAATTTGCCATGTTGTTACCAGTAGCAGAAGTGGCCCTGACTTGAGATCTTAGTTTCCAACTAGCAGGGTATCCGTGTTTCTTATAACACTTATCTATCGTGTGATTGAATAACTTACAGTAGGCATACTGTGGCTTCTGCACACCATTCCAGTTCCTCTTGTAGTTTTGTTGGCCTTGAGATGCAAGAGCAATAGAATTAGAGTAAGTTGAAGTCTTATAAAGCACACTATAAAATATGGGAGCATCCATCTAAGGAGTCAAAATTTAGCGCTCATATTGCTGTGCGAGGAAGAGAGTTCTCGCTAGACTAGGTAGGGGATCAGTAAGCAAGATCTGTGCACGCATGCCTGAGTAGTTATCATTCAGTCCTATCAGGAATCTAATGACCTGGTTAGTTTCATGATATCCTCGCACAGTACATATAGCCTCGCAAGAGTCATCCAGATCATCTTCTTCATCCTTATTCACACACTTGCATCTTGGAACTAGTTGCCTCTCCTCCAATATATCCCAGATGGTCTAGAATATGGTGAAATAGTCATTGATGGAGAGGCCTCCCTGCATGAGGTTATGAACCTTCTCAAGTAGATTGCAAATTTGGATCGCATCTCCCTTTCCAAAACTCTACTTCAGATTCTCCCATACTCCTATAGCTATATCAAATCTATGGAACGATTGAGCTATAACAGGTTCAACTAACCTAATCAACCAGTTCAAGACCATGTTGTTACATCTCTTCCAAGTGAGTTAACCAAACTCATTTCGGTGTGGTATCTTCATAGACGTATCAACAAATTGATCAGTATTCTTACAACCTAGAGTACGAAGCATAGACTTGCTCTAGGAATGATAGTTTGACCCATTTAAGAGAGGTGACACGAGTACCTGGAAAGGTGATTCACTAGAGTGAAGATAGAAGGAACTCGCCTCGTCAAAGTAGAGAATGATACCTATAGTGGGAGCAGCATGAGTAGTTGGAGATGCCATGAGTTAGCTATGGTCACTGGTAATCACCACGATTTAATTGTGGAGTTCTGATACCATGTTAGAAATGATCAGAGAAAGGAACAAAAATATGAAGATATCGAGCTGGAAGAGGAAAGGACCATCTTCTCTTTCATTTGGAAAAAAAGTGTACATCAAAAGATGAGTGGAAAAAGGATTTGTAATACCTTTTTTCCTGACTCAAAAGTGACACTTGTCACAATAAGGGAAAAAATTGGAAAAGGACAGAAAATAACAATAATGGGAATATTATATCCCAACAACTTTTATCTTTAGCCTTGGATCCCATTTATCTTCTCAGCAGGACCCACATGCTACCAACAAAAATTCCCAGCTAGCTTGGGTTAGATCCTGCTAGTTGAACCGTATCTAGTTGGCTTGAGTTGAATCTGGTTGGTTGGACCTTGGCAACACTTATAACACCAACGATCTTTCCCGCTTCCTCTTCATCCTCTTTGATCAGCCCATTTAACACCTGGCAAAGAGGATTCTGAATTCGTCCTCCTCAATTCCTTATTAGGATTTTTTTGGATTGGATTGAGATTTGAGGAAATTTTGGATGGTTTTTTTGTGTAGTTTTGTGTGAGAACGATTGGTTTATTGGTGATGACTGAGATGATTAGATTGAAAATATTTAGTTAATTTGTTAAAAAGTTGTAGATGATAAGTTTCTGATTTCGAGGGAAGTTTATAAATTTTTTATTTTTGGTACAAGTATAATTTGATCATTTCTAAAAAACAAAAATAGGTAATAACATCAAAATCTATTATCATCAAAATTTTAGGACAAAAAAATTATTTTTAAAATTTAAGAACTCTTAAAAGAGGATGACTATAAATAAAGTAATATGAGTAATTTGCCTTAATTTTTGTCGTCTAACATATGTTTTTAATTCCTTGATTGTGCATTTATAGCATTCTTCCATTTTTTAGTTTAATTCCTTGATTGTGCATTTATAGCATTCTTCCATTTTTTTTAGTTTATTAATTCACCGTCCACGTTCAATTTTCCCAAAAAACAAACCCAAAAGCCCAAAACCCTTTCTTTTTTATGGCAAGCCCAAAAACCTTTTTTTCTAATGGCAGCCCAAAAACCTTTCTCCTCTTCAAATATTTTCAACCATCTCTGAATCATGGATAAAGTATGACTTTGTGTTAATTAATTTTAATAGGATTTGAGTTTAGATAGGATCAATATAAAATCAGAATCAGACTCTATCCATAAACATATTAATTAATCTATATCCATAGATTCATTAATTAAACTATATTTAGACTCTAGTTAAATTATTATTAAAATAATTATAACAAATATGTAAATTAACTTGAAAAATATACTTAAATTTGGTATCTTCTTTTACTCAACAAATTCAGTACCATTTGCAAATAGTGTGAAATATGCTTCAAATTACTGATAGATGTCGATAGTGAAATTTTAAGTATATATAATACTAATTTTTGTAATTATAATATCATACATTAAATAACTAATTAAATAATTAAATATGATATTAAGATACAAAAGAAATAAAAAATTAAATTACATAAACAAGAAGATAATTATGAGACTTACTAAGATGTCTTATAAAAATTTAGTAAGAAATTATTTTATTTTGACTTTATATTTGACACTTATGAGTTTATTGATAAATTTTAAATTATGTTTATTTAGTTGGTTTAAATGCCACTATTTAGTTTAAAGTTAGTTTGATAATATCTTTTTATTATATAGACTTTATTTTTTTAATTTTTATGTGGATTATATTAAAATAAAAAAATTATGGTATCACATAGCATGTCTATAAGTTGAATATGGATATTTCTTTATACCGTAAGGTCCGGATCCATATCTTTATAATATATATCCATAAGGTCGTAGGTAAAATGTGGATCTAAATAAAAAAAAACTAAGATATAGTTAGATTATATCAATACTGTACCCTAGCAATTGTCATCCCTAAACTATGATGCTCATCTTTGATATTTGTAACAATACTTCAATGCATATTTTTCAAAGCCATTTATAGGTCAATCTAGAAATTGGTCTCATATTTGGGTCAACCAGTTTGACAGGTCCGATCGTGGCCAAAAAGTTTTATTTCGGATATTTCAGATATATATTGAATCTTCTATTAATTTAGAGTCATTATTTAAAAAAATTCATCTTTGACGTTTATTTCTCTTTTTTTTTTTCTACTTTTTTCCTTTCAATGCAATTTCACTTTCCAAACAAACCCCTTCCTTCTCTTAGTCAAAAACATTTCCTCCTCGTTATCCCCCTCCCTCCATTTTTTGCCTCCTCCCTCCTCCCTCCTCCTCCATACTTTACCGATGCTTCTATTCCTTCTCCATCCTCCGGCGGCCTCCTTCTCCATCGCAACGGACGGCCCTCCTTCCTCCTCGTTCTCGGCCAACATCCAGAACCCCTTAGATTCTAATCCTCTCGTTTTCAGCGTCATTTGCCGTCGTTTTGCCCATACCCCTAAAAATCTCCTCTCCCATAGCCAAAGACCCCATCCCCAACTCGATTCCCAGCCAAAGACTCTGTGAACTTGTCCGCGTTGGAGTCCAGCAAGGACCGCCAAAAGGTCCCTACCTCTGGAGTCGTGGATTTGTGGGTTTCTGTAGATTTAGAGTTTTTTTTTTAATCTGGGTTTGTAATCTTATTTGGTTTTGTCCAAGCGGCAAATTTCGGTTTAATTCAACTCTAAGTTTGTCTGATTTAATTGGAAATTGCCTGGTTAATAAGGTTTCAGGTTGTACATATATTTTTGACCCCCTTTTTTTCTCAAAACCCAGTCTAACTGGTCGGATTATCAATCAGACCATAAAATTGAAAATTATGATTCAATGACAATGATACTATAACGCTAACGTGAAAGGAAAGTTCTTGATTTACTTCAACATGTAAGCCAAAAGAAGAATCTATTAATACCAGTTAAAAAAACGGAATCTGTCATTATAAAATTTTATCAAAGATTCTTCTAGGCTCGCGATGGTATAAAGAAAAAGATTAATGCTGATGTGTAAATGGACTATACACAAAGTGATTTGTAATTTAATAATCTAAAAGTCTTTGTCTATGTTGTTAATTTGCGTAGCTATAATCTGCTGCTATTTTGTCTTTAATTATAATATCTAATTATCTTGACCAGCACTAGCTGATCTTAGCATTCTAGTGTTCTATACTTCATTTGTATTCATATTGCTCCATGAAATAACATGCTCGGAAATTAGAAGTCAATCAACATTCATTACTTTGCCATCACTCGATATGAACGAGAAACATCATTGTTTTCAAATTAGAGAACGTAAAAGTAACGGTACTTGGAGCCAATTTTGGTGCTAATCTTGCAATAATTTACAGGGCGAGAGCGTGTAACCGGTTCCCCTTTTTGCAAATTTGCATGTTTTTTTAAATGGTCAGCTAGCGGTGTGAATGGGATTAGATTAGAAATAAAAAATTTTTGAAGATTACACGAATTTTTTTTGCAAAAATTCAAAAACAAGATACCAAAGTAAAAAAAAACTTCAAACGGGCCGGTATCGAATAAAAAAATTGTCATTGGCGCAAAGAATATAAAAATATAAAAGGAATTTTTTGCAAAAATTCAAAAATATAGGACCAAAATGGAAATACTTACAGATCAGTATCACATGAAAAAGATATAAGCACGATCCGCATAGATTATATACCGTACGAAAGATATGAAATTTGTACATATTCTATAATAAGTAACAAATCCATTCTCTCCAATGATAGAATCCGAACCATACATGGAAACAATGTAATTTTTATACCAAAATATCGAAATTGGTAAATAATTGAATACGTACACCATTGATTGTTGATTTAAATGGTCATACTTACTTGTAATTTAGTCGAAATAGTCTAAACCAAACTACCCAGATTTCTATTTTTTTTTAAATGGTTTTGTGAGTTTTGTTAAATTAGAGGGTATTCGAAATTGTTTAACATTTTATTAGAAATGTCTTTTTGTGTCTAAAGCCGACAATAAATGTTGAATATAAAAAATCTCAATTGATCCGACTTACTAAATTTGTAATATCTAAAATTTGTTCTTAATAATTCCCAATAACGGGGCCAGTTGAGGTTATCAGGATGTTGCACATTCTCTTAATTTGTGCTGTTTTCTGTTTTTTGCTGGCTTTCGATTTGCTATATAAAGCTGGAAGGTTGGAAATGCTTGTACACAACAATTGGCCAATAATCAAGATTTGAGAATGGCTAGAGCTCTTACCACTTACCCACTTCTAGTGATGATATTCCACTTTGCACTAGTTGCAGCATCAAGAACTAAACTTTATGCATTTAATGGTCATATATCTGCAGATGAGGGTATTTGTCAGTCCATTGTGGAGCCTCAAGGCTAGGCTTGCCAAGACTACAAAGTAAGTGAATTGTAGTTTTTGCAACTTAT
>SOPF01008091.1:0-14647 GCA_012979155.1 Hypericum perforatum | reverse complement strand
GCAAAACTCTAGAACGCTACAAGGAGACTAACCTGATCCTCAACTGGGAGAAATGCCACTTTATGGTTACCAAAGGAGTAGTCTTAGGCCACAAAATCTGGAATGAAGGGTTGGAAGTCAACAAGGCTAAGTTAGAAGTTATTGAAAAGCTACCCCATCCACTGACAGTCAAGGGAGTAAGGAGCTTTCTAGGGCACGCCGGATTCTATAGGCATTTCATAAAGGACTTCTCCAAGATCACCAAGCCCCTCTGCAAACTACTTGAGAAAGATACACCTTTTGTATTTAATGAGGAATGCAAGGTGGCATCTAAAACGCTGAAAGAAGCGCTTGTTTCTGCACCAATCATTATATCTCTAGATTGGGAACTACTATTTGAGATCATGTACAATGCAAGTGATTATGCAGTTGGAGTAGTACTTGGTTAAAAGAAAACCACGGGATTCCATATAATCTATTACACCAGTCGTACCTTGGATGACGCTGAGATCAACTATGTGACCATAGAAAAGGAATTCTTAGTGGTAATCTTTGCTCTTGACAAGTTCCGAGCCTACCTGCTTAGGAGCAAGGTGACTGTGTACACAGATCATGTAGCTATCCGCTACTTCTTCACCAAAAAGGATGCCAAGCCTAGGCTCATCAGATGGATCCTCCTCCTTCAGAAGTTTGATATTGAGATCCCGGATCGAAAAGGGGCAGAAAACCCAATAGCAGATCACCTCTCGCATCTTGAGAACCAAACGGTAACACCTATTCCTCCCATTAATGACTATTTTCCTGATGAACACCTATATGTGCTAGATGTGATTTCAATCCCGTGGTATGCTAATTTTGTTAACTACCTTGTAAGTAACATCATGTGCCATAACATGTCTTCTGACCAGAAGAAAAGATTTTTGCATGATGTCAGGTTTTACGTGTGGGATGAACCCTATCTGTTCAAGCAAGGGAAGGATCAACTGTTGAGATGGTGTGTACCTCAAGAAGAGCAAGAGGTTATACTCTATCATTGCCATAACTCACCTTACGGAGGCCACTTTGCTGGTGAGCGCACTGCTGCTAAGGTGCTACAAAGCTGCTTTTACTAGCCTTCTCTGTTCAAGGATGCCAGGGAATTTGTGAAGAAGTGTGCTCGCTATCAATGGATAAGAAACATATCTCATCATCACGAGATGCCCTAGCATGGAATTATGGAAGTGGAAATATTCGACGTATGGGGAATTGACTTCATGGGATCGTTTCCACTGTCTGAACGCAACCTCTATATACTCTTAGCAGTGGACTATGTCTCAAAATGGGTTGAAGTTGTGGCTCTACCGAAAAATGATGCCAAGGTAGTCATAAAATTTTTGCAGAAAAATATTTTCAGCAGTTTTTGCACTCCCAGGATCCTTATAAGCGATGGAGGCAAGCACTTCTGCAACAGTTTGCTCGCAAATGTGCTAATCAAATATAGAGTCACGCACAAGATCGCCATAGCTTACCATCCCCAAACCAGTGGCCAAGTTGAAGTCTCAAACCGAGAAATCAAGAGTCTTGGAAGTCACTATCAACCTATCATGGAAGGATTGGTCCAGCAAGCTGGACGATGCACTGTGGGCATACAGGACGGCATACAAGACCCCTATTGGTATGTCACCATACAAGCTCATCTATGGGAAAGCTTGCCACCTTCTGGTCGAGCTCGAGCACAAGGCGTATTGGGCCCTCCATCGGCTGAATCTTAATCTTGACAAAGCTGGCGATATGTGAATACTACAACTGGAAAAGCTCGACGAATTTCAACTAGGTGCTTATGAAAATGCCAAACTCTACAAGGAGAAGACCAAGAAGTGGCATGACAAGAAGATCTTATATCGCGACTTCATTACTAGCCAATAGGTACTCTTATATAACTCTCATCTTAAACTTTTTCCAGGAAAACTCAAATCAAGATGGACCGGTCCCTACACGATAGTTGCTGTTTCACCACACGGAGCAGTCCAGATTTGAAATCCGGACATGCAAGAGGAATTTAAGGTGAATGGACAGTGATTGAAGTTGTACTTCGGCGACTACTTCGACGCACAAGAGTCCCAAATAGACCTTGAGGACTTTGCACCTCAGTAAGATCTTATCAACGTCAAGCTAACGACGATAGCTTAGAACTACTTCTTCTATCTCTCTTAAATTTTTGAACATTGCATCACTTGTTCGAGTTTTCCTAAGTTTGTGGGTTTATAAGGGAATGTATATAGTATCACCTTAAAAAAATATGTGTCATTTTAACATAAATGTTTTGCAGGCTAGACAGGTATGACTAAAAGTACGATGCCAAGAGCAACGAAAAAGGCCGGGTAACAGAGCTGAACCCAGCGTTCGCTGATCCTACCCAACATTTGCTGGGGGCATTACAGCCATAAAACTAGCATTTGCTGGTTAGACCCAGCGTTCACTAGGTGTTGAGTTATAACCCTAAAACTAAATTGACCCACACTATTCAACCCTCACAACTTCAAACACATATTCCCCTCTCAACAATCTCCCTCCCCTCCACCATACCCAACAACCACCAGTCACCACCCGTCAGACCACCATCCCCCATTATCTCCCCCAACCTTTTTGACCACCCTTGACCACTGATACCGCCTACAACCACCGCAATTGCCACCCCCTCTTTTTGCTCTAATTCGATTTTCTTTTGCAGATTCTGGAACGATCATGTTGAATCTTCACAAATCATCAACTGGGCTTAACTCCTAACGACGAGGCCTCTTCGAAAAGCTCACCATCGAGCATTGCCACCGTTGACCGCTATTGACCACCATTGACCACCATCGCCGACCATCGTCATGGCACCAAAATGTGCCCGGACTACCACAAGTCCTCACGAAGGATCGAGCTCACAACCAACTTCCCACACCAACATAACACGCAGGTATAAAGCCCACTGCCCTATTTTTCATGAATGGGAAGGTGAGTGCTATCTTAAATTTAACAAATGCAAGTTTGTCGAGTATAGTATGATTTACTGGGAGGAGATGTGGTATTTAGATATTGAGCAAACCTTGAGTTAGGCAATAAACGATCTAGGTTGGACATTCTTTGCTAATACGGTAGTTGATATTGATCCTTACATCGTCGTTGAATTTTATAGCACTATTGTGTTAGTAGACAATCCTTTGTCATTAACTGCACGAATACATGGTAAGCCAATCACAGTCATCGCACCCTTACTTGTTGATCTTTTAGACCTCAAGCATGAGGAGGGTCTGTTAGATTTTGCGTCTGACGCAGCTGCTCATCCTACATGGCAGGAGCTCACTGGGTTCCCATACTTTAAAACGCAGAGCCAAGCCATCTTCCTCAAAGACCTCTACATGAGTATCTTGCACTGGTTTATGTGTGGTTGCTTTAGTGGTCAGTATGAAAATAATTGAGTCATACAGCCCCAGCTATATACACTCGCATGTGTCCAACACCAGCAGCCATTCAACATAGTTGCACTGATATTTGATGTTATTAAACGTATGTTGCAATTGACTAACCCCCAATGGCTAGGACTTGGCCATATTGTGTCTATGCTTGTTCATCATTTCTTTCCAGATAGAGATCCCCCAGTGAACAAGACCCTGCAGCCACTCACCATCGATCGTGAGCAGCTTGTGTGATGGCACCTCCTCTTCAAAACCAATGACCACAGTTTCATCCTTTACACGGTCAACAAGTTGGAAGATCAAAAGGCTGTCAAGGACAAACTACAAGAGCCTGGCCTTGACCAAACCCCAGTTCCTAATCTGGAACAGTGCCTTGAAAACTTGGAATTCCAGGTCCAGCAGCTAGCCACCAACCAAGATGCTCGTTGGGCTCAATATCAACAAGATTAGGAGTTCAACCAAGCACAGTAAGCCTGGCTGCACAGTCACCTCTTAGCACCACCACCACCTCCTCAACCTTGAATAGGTCACTTCGTTCCTCGCTCTATCATTTTTTTATGTTCTTATTTTTTTCTTGGTTTTTTTGCATAGTGTCTTTCCACACATTGAGGACAATGTGTTCGCTAAGTGTGGGGGTGCACTCTGTCATGTTTGTGATGTTCTTGTTAGTTTGTTTTCATCATTTTGTGCTTTATTTTTATGTTGACATACGCATATGATCGAGTCTATTATACGTGTAGCATGTGTTTTTGGTTGAAGTGTTTGAGTCTTTTACAACTGATGAAACTCCTCTCTAAACTTGTGAACTTAGAATGGCAGCCGAGTCTTGTTACCTAGTCAGAATTCGAACTTGAGCAATCTAGAGTAGGATTGTATAAGGATTACACCCTTGGTTATTTAGGTTGACAGTCGCACTAGGTAGATGATGTGTGCATAAATGGACACACATCTACCTATGTTTTGTGCATATTTTGTCCACGCTTTATTCTCATTTTATTTTATGTCGAGTATGTTTTCATGCACTTTGTGTTTATGTTGAGAAGCGGGAGATCTGTCAGAATTTGGTGGTTTTGTAGGTGATTCGATGGAGATTGACAAAGTAGTAAGGTGTGGTGCGATGGCGGATGGCATGGACCGAAGAATTGAGGAGTCAGAAGCGATTGAGGGCGAGCTGTTGAATTCCAGCGACCTGCTGGAAAATCCAGCGACCCGCTGGATGTAAGCAGATGATTTCTAGCGACCTGCTGGATTGGCCGGGAAAGTTTGAAAGACCTTTATAGTCGAATTAGGACTTCTCTTTTAGGTCTTAATTTCTGTTAGACTATATAAGACCTTGAGACTTAGGTTAAAAACACTCTGGAATGTTTTCACACAAGAGCAACCCTAAGTTCTTTTCTACTTGCTTTCGAATTGGAGAATTGTGATCGGCGATTCAGATTAATCAATCAACGAGCTATTTTCATAACTCGTGGTTAGGTGTTGTCTTTTCATTCATCTTCTTGATCATTAATTGCTTGGCTAATTCGTGTCGAGTGTGTGCGTGTTAAGAGTGACGAACTTAATACGTAACATAGATCACATTCTCATTCTTTTTTTTGTAAGTTAGTTGATCGTTGTGCAAATTTAGGATTGACAACCCTAGGTTTGTTCGATGTTTCATAGTAATTAACCATAATCCAATCATTTGAATTGAGCTGCTTAGATTAAAGTTGCGAAATCATAATCCAGTAATTAGAGAATTGATCCATCTATCCCTGTGGAGATGATCTTACTTATCATACTATTACTTGTGCGATCGTGTTCTCTTGCACGTATTTTAAACCCGATATTTATCGCATCAAGTTTTTGGCGCTGTTGCCAGGGACAGATTTAATCAATCTGTCTTAAATATCGGATACAGTTTTCACGATTTTGAGACTAAGTTTTTACACCCTTGTTGTTCTTTATTACGCCTGATCCTCTTCGTTGAGTTTTGCAGTTAGTGAAGGTGCAGGAGGTGTATGCCACACACCCGTTTTGACAATCAACCCCTTTTTGAGTACGACCCCGAAATTGAATGAACCCTTCGCTCAAGACTAAGGGACCAACATAAAGAAGAGATGGCAGATCAGAACTGGGTAATTAATGTTCCCGCAAACAATAACAGGAGAAGGTAGACGCACCCTAGGCTGGCTGACCTTCGACCCAGTATCGAATATCTAGCTATGGAGGCCAATAACTTTGAGATCAAGTTTGGTCTTATTAATCAGGTTCGTGAAGATCAGTTTGGGGGCAATCCTTCAGAAAACCCTGCGAAGCACATCCAAACCTTCAAAGACCATTGCTCGACAGTCAAGTACAATGGAGTCTCAGCAGATGCACTCAAGTTGCGACTGTTTAAGCACAGTTTAAAGGATGATGCTAGAGAATGGGTTGACGGATTCTCTACAGGCACTTTCACCACATGGGACGAGCTTGCAGATAAATTCCTAGAAAAGTACTACCCGCCAGGCAAAGACCACTCAACTACGTAACAAAATTTCACAGTTTAAGCAACAGGGTGGTGAGTCTCTACATGAAGCATGGCGTTGCTACAAGAAGCTACTTTGTGACTGCCCACACCACCAGATTCCAGAATGGATGCTCATCCAAACCTTTTACAATGGGTGTGAATCACAAGTTCGAACCAGCTTGGATGCAGTAGCAGGAGGTGATTTGATGGAGAAAGAAGAAACTGAAGGTTTCTGCATTATTAAAGCCATGGCCACCAACAATCATGAGTGGGGAGATTTGGTGGAAAAGAAAAAAGTGGCTAGCGTACAAGACAACAGTAAAATCACTGTGCTCAAGGAACAAGTGGCAACTCTCACACAGTTAGTCCAAGCCTCATACACACCAACCCCCACACCTGCTCAGGTTTGTGAGATCTGTACTAGACCTCATGTTACTGATAATTGTTCTTTGCTAACCGAATCTATGAACTATGTGGGTAATACTAACAAGAACAATGATCCGTATTCTGCCACATATAACCCGGGTTGGAGAAACTACCCAAATTTTTCGTGGAGAAATAATGCAGGTCAGCAGATACCTCAGCAACCCAACCTTCCTATGGCTGCTAACAGTGCTCAAGGCCCTCAGCCACAACAACCTCAGAATTATCAACAAAAGTGGCAAAAACAGACACCACCTCAACAAGATCGGAGGAATGAAGACGAGTTGAGGAAGCAAGTTCTCAGTCATGAGGCCATGATCAGAAATCTGGAGATTCAGATAGGTCAGCTTGCACTTCAATTGAATGCAAGACAACCAGGAACACTTCCAAGCAACACAGAAACCCCTCTTACCCAGCAAGAACAATGTAAGGCTATCACAAGATTTGGGGAAGAACATCGCAAGCCCAACATCAAAACTATCAGGGAAACCAGTGAGTGAGGAAGAAGAAGAACTTCGGGTGAATCCTATAGTAGTTGAAAAAGACAAATCTACTAAAGAAACTGTCAAGCCAGCACAAGAAAGAAGATACCCTCCTCCACCATTCCCTCAAAGAGTTAACAAACAAGCTTCTCATCCTAGCTATCAAAAGTTCCTGGAGTTATTCAAGAACCTCCACATCAACATCCTACATACAGAAAGTGGATTAAAGAGTTCATTTCGAAGAAGAAGAGAATAGAAGTCTTCGAGGTTATACCTTTGACTAGGGGATGCAGTGCAGTTCTAAGCTAGGATCTTCCTCAGAAGATGAAGGATCCCGGCAGTTTCACCATACCTTGCACCATTGGTGATCAGATTTTCAAGAAGGTGCTTATTGATCTAGGCTCCAGCATAAACCTCATACTGTACTCTATATTCCAAAAGCTTGGATTGGGGGATATGAAGTCTACATCCATAGTTCTCCAGCTTGCAGATAGATCAGTGGCTAGGCCAAAGGGGATCATCGAAAATGTGCTTTTTGGTGGATTTCATTGTTATGGAAATGGAAGAAGATCGTGATGTGCCACTCCTCCTAGGTCAACCATTCCTTGCGACAGCAAAAACGAGTATTGATGTGGAAAAGGGAGAGCTACGATTTAAAGTTTGTGACAATGAGGTCGTGTTCAATGTCTTCGACGCAGCCAGGTATCTGTCTATCGATGATGACTGTTATAGGATTGATGTGATAGATGAGATTGTGAGCAGTCTAGAGGGCTCCACCGAAAACAACTTGGAAGTAGTGTGGGAGTCTGAAGTGGAAGAGGCTGATTCTGAAGTAATAGAGCAAGTATCATGGGTGCGTATAGCAGAATCACTAGAGCTAGACAGCACACCAAGGGTCAAGTTGCAAGCATCTATTCTCACACCACCTGAATTGGAACACAAGCCACTAGCAGGACATATGAAGTATGCCTATCTGTGTGAAGGTAATAAGCTTCCTGTGATCATCTCTGCATCATTGACGCATGAGTAGGAAGAACAACTCATCAACGTAATTTCAAGGCACAAAGAAGCATTGGGATGGACACTTGGTGATGTGAAAGGCATCAGTCCATCTCTTTGTCAACATAAGATCATTTTGGAGGAGGACTTCACACCATCAGTGGAAGCCCAGCGAAGGCTCAACCCGAAGTTGAAGGAGGTAGTCCGGAAGGAAGTAATCAAATGGCTTGATGCTGGCATTATCTACCCAATTTCAGATTCTAAGTGGGTAAGTCCTAGTCAATGCGTCCCAAAGAAAGAAGGTATTACAGTTGTTCCCAACCAAAACAATGAGCTTATCCTGACACGAGTAGTGGTGGGACATCGGGTCTACATTGATTTTCGGAAGCTGAACAAAGCCACCCAAAAGGATCACTTCCCTCTGCCATTTATTGATCAGATGCTGGATAGACTAGCAGGTCATGCTTACTACTACTTCTTGGATGGTTACTCTGGTTATCTTCAAATTCCTATTGCACCTGAAGATCAAGAAAAGACTACCTTCACCTGCCCCTATGGTACTTTCGCATTTCACCGAATGCCATTCGGACTCTGTAATGCACCTGCCACCTTTCAGCGGTGTATGATGGCAATTTTTTCTGACATGGTTGAGCGCCAAATTGAGATCTTTATGGATGATTTCTCAGTTTTTGGAGATTCATTTGAGGGATGCCTTCTGCATTTGGGACAGGTTTTAGAACGCTGCAAGGAGACTAACCTGGTACTCAACTGGGAAAAATGTCACTTTATAGTTACTGAAGGAGTGGTCCTCGGCCATAAAATCTCGAGTGAGGGACTAGAAGTTGATAAGGCCAAGCTGGAAGTCATTGACAAACTTCCACCTCCACTGTCAGTTAAGGGGGTACGGAGCTTTTTAGGCCACGCTAGATTTTACAGGCGATTTATCAAAGACTTCTCCAAGATTACAAAGCTATTATGCAAGTTACTCAAGAAGGATGTTTCCTTTATCTTTGATGAAGAATGTAAGTCAGCCTTTAAGCATCTTAAGGAAGCACTTATCTCTGTACCAATCATTACAGCACCCGATTGGGATCTAACATTTGAGATCATGTGTGATGCAAGAGACTACGCAGTTGGCGCTGTACTTGGTCAGAGAAAGACCACAGGATTTCATGCTATTTACTATGCCAGCCGCACATTGGACACTGCTCAAGTCAATTATGCCACGACGGAGAAAGAATTTCTAGCAGTAATCTTCTCCCTCGATAAATTCCGTTCATACCTACTCAAAAGCAAGATAACGATATACACAGACCATATAGCTATACGCTACCTCTTTACTAAGAAGGATGCCAAGCCCAGACTCATCAGATGGATCCTCCTTCTTCAAGAGTTCGACATCGAAATACGTGATTGAAAGGGAGCAGACAACCCAGTGGCTGATCATCTTTCGCGCCTTGAGAACCCATCGGTAACATCTTTATGAATCTTTCCCTGATGAACAATTATATGCACTAGATGTCATATCTATGCCTTGGTATGCTGATTTCGTTAATTACCTTGTTAGCAACATCATACCCTCTAAACTTTCTTCCGACCAGAAGAAAAGATTTTTACATGATGTCAAGTTTTATGTATGGGACAAACCGTACCTGTTCAAGCAAGGAAAAGACCAGCTACTACGAAGATGTGTACCACATGAGGAGCAGGAACTCATTCTCCATCAATGCCACAACTCTCCTTATGGAGGCCATTTCGCTGGAGAGCGCACTGCAGCTAAGGTGCTACAAAGTGGGTTATACTGGCCATCTCTATTCAAGGATGCTACGGAGTTCGTGAAGAGGTGTGGTCGATGCTAAAGGATAGGTAACATCTCTCGTCATCACGAAATGCCACAATACGGAATCATGGAAGTGGAGATCTTCGACGTTTGGGGGATAGACTTCATGGGACCATTCCCATCATCCGAGAAGAATCTCTACATACTCTTGGCAGTTGACTACGTCTCTAAATGGGTAGAAGCTGTGGCTCTCCCAACAAATGATGCAAAGGTAGTCATTAAATTCTTACAAACAAATATTTTTAGTCGTTTTGGAACTCCCAGGATTCTTATCAGTGATGGCGAAAAGCACTTCCACAATAACTTGCTCACCAATGCATTGACCAAGTACGGAGCCACTCACAAGATTACTACAACCTACCATCCTCAAACTAGTGGTCAAGTCGAGGTGTCAAATTGCGAAATCAAGAGAATCTTGGAAGTCACTGTAAACCCATCGTGGAAAGACTGGTCCAGCAAGCTGGATGATGCACTATGGGCATACAGAACAGCATACAAGACCCCCATCAGAATATCGCCATACCAGATGGTTTACGAAAAGGCTTATCATTTGCCAATCGAGCTTGAGCATAAAGCATATTGGGCAATTCGCCAGTTGAACCTAAACCTAGACAAAGCTGGTGAGCAACGAATGCTACAGCTCGAGAAGCTTGAAGAATTTCGACTAGAAGCATACGAGAATGCATGTCTCTATAAGGAGAAGACCAAAAAATGGCACGACAAGAAGATCATCTCCTGCGAGCTTCAAGCTAGACAGCAGGTACTCCTGTACAACTCATGTCTTAAACTTTTTCTAGGAAAACTCAAGTCTAGATGGAGTGGCCCGTACAATATAGTCGCTATTTCACCTCACGGAGCGGTTCAGATTTGACACCCAGATATGCAAGAAGAATTCAAGGTGAATAGGCAGCGTTTGAAGGTGTACCTTGGCGATCAAGTCGACAAACAGGTATCACGTACGGATTTAGACGATCCGGTACCTCAGTAAGCCATCCCTACCGTCAAGCTAACGACGTTAACTTAGAACTACTTCTCTTTTTACTCTGAGTTTTATTTGAATTAGTGTCACTCATCCGAGTTTCCCCGAGTTTGTGGGTTTATAGGGGAATGTACATAGTGTCACCCTCGAAAAAAAAATGTGTTAGTGTTCTTTTTATTTAATTTTTACAGGACTAATAGGTTGGCAGAAGATACGAGGCCAGATTCGGGGAGAAAAGGCAACTCAGTGAAACCCAGCGACCCGCTAGGAATTCCAATGAACTGCTAGAAGTGACCAGGGCCAAACCCAGCGACCCCCTGGGATTTCCAGCGACCTGTTGGAAATCAACCAAGGTAAACCCAACGACCCGCTGGGATTTCTAGCGACCCGCTAGAAGTTCGGGGGGTTAAAATGCCCACGCCTTTATCCCTCCCTCACTTTTCCTCTCCTTCAAAACACCTCCCCTCTCCTCTCTTCTTCCCCTCCACCTCCCAAACCACATAACTCACTTCTTCCGCTCAACCTCCGAAGCGACATAACCACTAATACTTCCATCACCCCACCATTCCAACCTCCCATCCCTAGTTGTCCCCAATCTCAAGTTTTTCTTTCTCTTTCACTTTTCTTTTCTTTTGCAGATCCTGGGCTCACAGCTTCGAGTCTCCACCAACCGTCGATTGGGCTTTGCTATACTCGCCGAGATCATTCTATCAAATAGTTGACTGGCTATTGACTTTTCCTACCAACCACCTCCATGGCCCCAAAGCGAAGCAGAACATCTTCCCATCATCCAGGTGAGTCGAGCTCTGCTCCACCCCAGCCAGTTAACTTAGCACCAAGGTATGGCGCCCCTTTTCCAATCCTTACTGAAGCCGAAAGTGAGTGGTTTACTAAATTTGTGGACTGTAAGTTTGTTGAATATTTGACAATTGATTGGAGTGAGATGCATGAGCTTGGCATTTATGTTGATTTGCGTCGTGTCTTAGATGATCTCAGATGGAATTTTTTTGCCAACACGAGTGTAGATGTTCACCCCGAGGTAGTTGTTGAGTTTTATAGTACCGTTACATTGGCTGCCAATGATGTGTGTTTCACTACACGACTTTACGGTAGACCAGTCACTGTAGATGAACAATTGCTTATTGACATTCTTGAACTTCAAGCTGGGGGCAGGGCATTTGATTTTAAGAACAATCGGGCAGCACAAGTAGGGTGGAAGGACCTCACCGGTCTCTCTCACTATAAGACACAAGCCCCTGCTAGCCTACTTCCCGAACTCTATATCGGTGTGTTACATCACTTTATATGTGCGTACTTTAGTGGTCAGTATGAAAATAACCGGATCACTCGCCCCCAGATCTATGCTATCTCTTGTGTCAAGAATCAGAAACCATTCAACCCCGTCAAGCTGATTTGTGATGTTATTAGACATACGTTGAATATGACTAAACCCAAATGGCTAGGACTTGGCCATGTTGTTGCTTTGCTAGTTCGTCACTTTTTGCCAGGCAGGGACTCCCCTCCATTGGCAGACATCTTCCGGCTAGCGATTATCACTCGCGATCAGCTGGTAAGGTGGCACTTGCTCTACAAACAAGATACTCCGCACGGTACTATTCTTTACAAGGAAGTACCGTAGGAAGATCGCCAGGCTGTCCAGGACCAGTTGTGGACGTCCAAAACTGACAAACCTCTTATCCCCGACTTTGAGCAACGATTGGAGAACTTAGAGGTTCAAGTCCAGTCTCTCGCTTCCGATCATGCAGTGTTTCAGAGTCAATACTAAGTCGATCAAGAATATAACCGTGTACAGTGAGAGTGGCTCCGGGCAACTCTACCACAGCAGCCTCCTCACCCATGAACAGGTGTTACCGCTCCTCTTTTTCCTTCTGTCAGTTTTTTCTTTTTGTGCTTTGTTTTTTATTGTTGTTTGCTAATTCACATTGAGGACAATGTGCTCTCTAAGTGTGGAGTTGCACGCTGTGTGCGTTGTGATGTTTTAGGAATGTTTTCCTTTATTTTCTTTTGTTAACATACGCATGTGATCGAGTCTATTATGTATGTGGCATGTGTTTTTTGATTGAAGTGATCGAGTCGTTTGCAATTGATGAACTTACCTCCGAACTTGTGAACCTAGAATGACCATTAAGTCTTATTGTCAAGTCAAAAATTGAACTTGAGTATCCAGAGTAGGATTGTGTAGGTTTAACACCCTTGGTAATTTAGGTCGACAGTCCTACTAGATGAACCATGCTTGAGAACCTGATGAGTGACCTTGTGAGAAATTTATACAGAAGGATGAGACTCCCGTCTCTATTTTATTCATGAGGTACTTGCATGTTTCGGGTGATGGGAGTAGTATATTAGCACTTAGCATGATTTCGCAATGTGGGGTGAGTTATATATCGGGGGCCATTTTGATGTTGAGCCTAGAGCCTTAGAGCCAAAAACCCGTTCTTATTTGTTGCCTAACCCTGTTGAGCCTAAGCCTATTTGTTGAGCTTCTATTTGCACATCATTATATGAGCCAATATCTAACTCCCACCTACCTTTAGCTACTTAATCCGAGGGAATAGGACATTAATTGTGGGATGATTTTGTAAGGGTGCATCTTGTAGTATAGTTGGGGGGTACTGCTTATCAATTAGGTTTGAAAAAGGGTAGAATTGAGGCTAACAGTCAAAAGTCGGGATAAGTTACCAATAAACGTGCACACAATCTGTGAAAAGAAAGAAAAAAAACCACAAGGGAAAGAAAAATAAAGTGTGGAAAGTGTGGAAAAGTAAAAGAAAAAATATATATCCAAGGAAAGTGGAAAGAAGGAAGGAATGTGTTAAAGAAAAAAAAAGGAGCACACAATGAAAAGTGGGTAGCTTGTCCCGAGTAAATGCCTCTAGGACATGGGTACAATGGGTTGAGTGTTTAGTCATTATAGGGTGAGATGTTTAGTATAGCCGAGAGTTAGATTTTTGTGTAATCCTCGGATTGGGTGGTTTAGCCATTACCCACTGATTTATCCTCCCCTTACCCTAAGCCACATTATGACCCTATGCAAAGTCCCTCTTGATTACGAGTCCTGCGTTGCTTGAGAGAGTGTCAAGTGCGAAGTATAATATTTTTTGACCCTGAGCATGTTTGCGAGTGATAGATAGTTGACTACTCGATATAAGTGAGCATAAATTGATCCTATCCACTAAGTGTTCAGTTATTGGGTATGGTCCGCATAGTACGAAAGTTGGGCTAAATAGCTAAGGGTGTTGGGTTTACATGATTATTAATCGTGGCACTTGAGTGAGATGAATGACTAGCGATAGGATGATGCATGTCGCGATTTGTTCCACGTAAGGAGGAGCATTGAAAATAGTAGTTCTGATGCAACTTGCTTGGGGACAAGCAAGAACTAAGTGTGGAGTTGTGATGTGCGCGTAAATGGACACACATCTACCTATGTTTTGTGCATATTTTGTCCACTCTTTATTCTCATTTCATCGTATGTCGAGTATATTTTCATGCACTTTGTGTTTATGTTGAGGAGCGGGAGATCTGTCGGAATTTGGTGGTTTTGTAGGTGATTCGATGAAGATTGACGAAGTAGTAAGGCGTGGTGCGATGGTGGATGGCATGGACCGAAGAACTGAGGAGTTGAAAGCGATTGAGGGTGAGCTATTGAATTCCAGCGACCCGCTGGAAAACCCAGTGACACGCTGGATGTGAGCAAATGATTTCCAGCGACCTGCTAGAAAAGCCAGCGACCTGCTGGATGGCCGGGAAAGTTTGAAAGACCTATATAGTCGAATTAGGACTTCTCTTTTAGGTCTTAATTTCTGTTAGACTATATAAGACCTTGAGACTTAAGTTAAAAACGCTCTTGAACATTTTCACACAAGAGCAACCCTAAGTTCTTTTCTACTTGCTTTCGAATTGGAGAATTGTGATCGGCGATTTGGATTAATCAATCAACGAGCTATTTTCATAACTCGTGGTCAGGTGTTGTCTTTTAATTCATCTTCTTGA
>SOPF01007758.1:0-10522 GCA_012979155.1 Hypericum perforatum | reverse complement strand
AAGCTTATCAAAGTTCAAGGAAGTTTTCTTCTTCCTTTCCTCACGTCTATGGCAGAGAGAGAGAGAGAGAGAGAGTCTGTCTGTATAATTTCATGCTAGTCTCCTCTGTTATCTCTCCTCTTGCCAAAATTACCAAAAATTACAAAAGTCAAAAGTCAAAAGCTAAGATAATTAGTTTTTAATCCAAATATCCTAACTACTCCTCCAATGACTCCATAATGTGTCTGCCACCCTCACAAGAAGTTAATCCCCAAGTGCCTTAGCTTCCCCACATGTTTCCATTCAGTTTGAGCAAGTGGGATGTCCAACTTTCAGTCACTGTCTGTCGTTGGCGCACGCCATTCGTGCTTCTGGTACGTGCCATATCTTCAAACACCTGGTCGTTTGCATCTTTGTCGTTCAAGTCTGGTCGTCCGAGTCTTCGAGCATCAATGGCACGCGCTAGTCATTGTTGGCACGTGCCAGGTCCATCAGACTTGCACTTCTTGCTTTTACGACCTTGATTTTGCCCGTGCCTTCGCTCCATCGATCACGCTTCATCCTCAAGTCCAAGAAAAAGCTCCTAAAATCACAAAAAAACACAATGAGAAAGCATAAACACACTCAAAATCACAAAGAACGAAAACTAAAGCAAGACGACAAGAAAACGACTAAAACATCCTAAAAAGTCTAAAAAGATCCTAAGAAATAAACACAACGAATGAGTGTTTTAGGCACTCATCAATGCACAACTTACAATTTGAGTACCATGATGTACTACTTCCTCTACTTGCAACCCTTTTGGCTTTAAACCTATTCGAGTCACCTTTTGGTCTCATGGTATTCATGAATTGTGTGGAGTGTATCTTATGAAAAAAATCACGGCGCTCAATCCTCAATGTTTCTTTCGCCGTACTAAGAATGATAATGCAAATGTCTCTTGGAAGTTTTTTCTTGACTAAGAAATGCACTAAACTTATGTACTTTGAGCACAGCATTCTTCCTCTCTATTTTTTGCACGTAAACAAAATGACATAAATCCTATTAGTAAAATAATTAAGGTGAAAAATAATAAAAATAAAAATACTAAACATGCTAATTTAAAGTCGTCAGCTTGACTTTTATCATGTTCATGCATTGGACAACGTATTAACCAATTGTACTTCCGCAATTTGGTTAATGATGTCTCCTCCAAGGTAGATTTTTTACTTTTGACCGTTAACCTTGAAAACTATCCCTTTGTTATCTTGCAGATCAAGTGCCCCAAAAGGGTATACCTTGACAATTTGGTATGGTCCGCTCCACTTGGATTTGAGCTTTCTAGGGAAAAGTCTCAATCGCAAATTGTAGAGAAGAACATGTTTGCCCTCCTTGAAATCTTTCCTGACAATGAGGGCTTCATATCTCCTTTTCATCCTTTCCTTGTAGAGTCTTGAGCTCTCGAATGCCAAATCACGCATTTCTTCCAACTCTGCAAGTTGAAGAATTCTGCATTCATTGGCCTTTTTGTAATCATAGTTAAGGGTTTTAATTGCCCAGAATGCACGATGCTCAAGCTCCACAGGAAAATGGCATGCCTTGCAATAAACAAGCCTGTAGGGCGACATTCCTATTGGAGTTTTGAATGCCGTTCGATATGCCCACAAGGCATCATCGAGCTTATTCAACCAATCTTTCCTAGCCGATCCGACTATCTTTTCCAAAATCTTTTTGAGCTCTTGATTTGAAAGCTCCACCTGTCTGCTTGTTTGAGGATGATAAGGTGTTGCCACCTTGTGAGTTACCCTATATCTCCTTAGCAAGACTTCGAACGATTTGTTGCAGAAGTGTGATCCACCATCACTAATTATTACTCGTGGCATTCCAAATCTCGAGAAGAGTTTCTTAAGAAATCGGATAACCACTCTAGCATCATTTATAGGTGATGCCAAAGCTTCCACTTATTTTGAAACGTAGTCAACTCCAACCAAGATATACTTGTTACCACACAAAGAGGGGAAAGGTCCTATAAAGTCCAATCCCCAAACGTCAAAGAGCTCAATTTCTAAAATTCCAGATAAGGGCATCTCATTCCTTTTTGAGATATTCCCCGTTCTCTGACAGCGATCACACTGTTCTACATAGGTACGTGCGTCTCTAAATATGTACGGCCAATAGAATCCGCACTCAAATACCCTTGCCACAGTCCTTGTTGCTCCATAATGACCTGAGTAAGGAGTATTGTGACACTGCTCTAAAATATTAGCTATTTCCCAATCGGCAATACACCTTCGAAGCATCCCATTATTACATCTCTTAAAGAGGTATGGATCATCCCAAACAAACATGTGAGCATCCCTTAGGAATTTTTTTCTTTGAGGATAACTCAAGTTTGTAGGAATAATTTCTCCAACTAAAAAGTTGGCATAATCAGCATACCAGGGAGCTTCTACTCTACTCATCATCATCAGAGTTTCATTAGAAAACTCTTCTTTTATCTTTCCATCTCTTTCCATTCCATTGCTTTTCTCTAACCGAGAAAGATGATCTACGACAACATTTTTTGCTCCTTTCTTGTCCTTAATGGACAAGTGAAATTCTTGTAGTAACAAAATCCAGCACATCAAGCGAGGTTTGACATCTTGCTTCGAGAATAGATACTTCAAAGCTGCATGGTCTGTATAGATGATCACTTTTGAACCAAGCAAGTATGCTCTGAATTTGTCACAAGCATAAACGAATGTAAGTAACTCTTTCTCTGTAGTTGTATAATTTAGTTGAGCCCCTGCCAATACTCTACTAGAATAGTAGATGACATGTAACTGCCCTTCTTTCTTCTGTCCAAGCACACAACCCAAAACTAGGTCACTGGCGTCACACATTAACTGAAATAGAAGTTTCTAATCCGGTGAAGAAATGATCGGGGCTGTTACTAGAGCTTTCTTTAGGGTATCAAATGCCTTCTGACAATGCTCGTCAAAGTTGAAGGACACGTCCTTAACTAACAAATTTGTCAGAGGTTTTGCAATTAGAGAGAAACTTTTGATGAATCTTCTGTAAAAACCTGCATGTCCCAGAAAGGCTCTAATTCCTTTAACTGTGGTTGGTGCATTCTCTATCGCCTCTATCTTAGCTCTGTCCACTTCCATTCCAACTTTAGAAATCTTGTGCCCCAAAACTATTCCTTCGTCTACCATAAAATGGCATTTTTCCCAATTGAGCACAAGATTCTTTTCCTCACATCTTTCTAGTGCCTTATCAAGATTTTCTAGACAATGATCAAATGAGTTCCCAAATACAGAGAAGTCATTACTGAAGATTTCCATAATCTTCTCATTCATCTCCCAAAAGATAGACTCCATGCAATGTTGGAATGTTGCTGGGGCACAACTTAATCCAAAAGGCATTTTGCGATATCCAAAAATACCAAAAGGACATGTAAAAGATGTCTTCTCTTGATCTCTGAGATATATTGCAATTTGGTTTTACTCTGAGTACCCATCCAAAAAGCAATAGTAAGAATACTCTACTATTCTTTCTAATATTTGATCAATGAATGGCAAAGGGAAGTGATCTTTCCTAGTAGCATCATTCAATTTTTTGTAGTCAACACAAACCCTTCAATCGGTCATGGTACGTGTTAGAATGAGTTCGCCCTCCTCATTGATTACCACTGTCATTCCTCTCTTCTTGGGGACACAATGGATAGGACTAACCCATTCACTATCCGATATTGGATAAATAATTCTGGCTTTTAAAAGCTTGATCACCTCCTTTTTCACAACCTCCTTCATGTTAAGATTAAGTCTCCTTTGTCGGTCTACCCTTGGCCTTGCTCCATCCTCCATATAAATATGGTGCATCACAATTTTTGGGGTTATACCCTTGATGTCAGATATTTGCCAAGCAATGGCCTTTATCTGCTTGTTCACAATTGCGAGCACCTTATCCTCTTCATCCTTGGAGAGCTTGTTTGAGATTATAATTGGTAACCTTCCTCCATCTATTAAGAATGCGTACTTTAGATGCGAGGGTAGCTCTTTCAACTCCAAGGATGGGGCTTTCACAATTGAGGGTGGAGTTTGGTATTTTAAATGAATTTCTAGTTCCTCAAGTAGATCTTTCTTGTCAACTTCCTCCTTTACTTGTTCATCATTTTCCAATTCTTCTTGTAGTTCTTCTTCTCCTCATATATCCTCTATCTTTGAGATATTTTCCTTACAAAACTCTAGGATACAATCTTCCACAACATCGATTTTTATGCACATCCCTTCATCAAGAGGATGACGCATAACACTAGTCATGTTAAACTCAACCTTCTCATCTCCAATTCGGAAAACCAATTTACCATTACGCACATCTACCAATACATGTGCTGTGTTAAGGAAGGGTCTGCCAAAAATTAGTGGACAATTCTTGTCCTCTAAAAAATCCAAAACCACAAAGTCAACTAGAAAGATGAACTTGTCAATCTTTACCAGGACATCCTCAACCACCCCAAATGGTTTCTTAATTGTTTAGTCTGCCAACTGGAGAAGTATTGAAGTTGGCTTTACTTCACACAACCCAAGTTTCCAAAAAGTAGATAAAGGCATCAAGTTGATACTTGTACCTAAATCACATAAACATTTTGGAAACTCAATGTCACCAATAAAACTGGGAATTGTGAAACTCCCAGGATCTTGAAGCTTAGTAGGAAGGTTCTTTGAAATTAAAGAGTTACAATCTGCCGTGAGGGCGACTGTCTCTTTATCTTTCCACTTTCTCTTCTTTGTGACGAGTTCCTTTAAAAACTTTACATAGTGCGAAACTTGATCTAGCATCTCAAGAAAAGAGACACTAATCTGTACATTCTTCATTTTCTCCATAAAACGGAGAAATTTCTCATCCATTCCTGTCTTTCTCTTAACCCTCTGAGGCTAAGGTAAAATGGGAATCATTGGTGGTGGTGGTATGTAAACTTCTTCTTCCTCCGCAACTTCCTCTTGTGGGACTTTTTCTTTCAACACTTCTACAACCTTGTCTTGATTGGGGACCACAACATTAGTTTCCTTAGCCTTCTTATTGATTGTTTGAAAAGCTAATTCTTTACCATTTCTTAAGGCAATCGCATTTACGTGGCCTCGAGGATTTTCTTCCGTAGCGCTTGAGAGAGATCCTGATGATCTTTGTGCATTTGCCTTTGCAATTTCTCCAAGTTGTACTTCTATATTATGCATGGCAGTCGCTTGTCTCTTCAGGAATTGTTCCAAATTATTTTGCCTCGCTTCTTGGCTTGCCAAGGCTTTCAATATTTGACTTTGGTTAGTGGATGATTCTCCAGTTTGTTAGATGAATTTCTCCACCTTGTCAAATCTTTCCTCTAGGGCCCCCATCCTTTCTCCCAAAAATCCACGTGGTTGAAAACCAGGTGGTGGTCCTTGTAGTGGGGCACGTAAGGGTAGTCCTTTATCAGGCACAATTGCCATGTTATCATCATTAATTCTATCTTTCCATGAGAAGTTAGGATGATTCCTCCATCCAGGGTTATATGTTGAAGAATATGGGTTATTCCCCATTCGGTTTCCTCCTTGGCCTTGACCACTAACAAAGTTGACTAGCTCAATTTGTTGGTTCATTATGGCACATTATCTAATTTCATGGCCAATTTTGCCACAAGCTTCACAATTTTGTTGGATAGCAACAGCATCAACTTTGTTTATAATCAAATCTCGCAATTGCTTTGCCATTAAATCCAATTGAGCTTGAAATGATGAGGAAGCGTCAAGTTCAATCATTCCTCTCTTCTCGCTTCACTTAGTTAGTTCTCTCAGTTCTCTCATTGGTTACTTTCTTCTTTCATTTGCGACTATCCTATTGGTTGCTGCCAACTCTTCCAGAATATGGTAGGCTTCACCTCTTTCCTTTCTCAAAAAATTTCCATTAGAGACAGAATCAACTATTCCCATTATTGTTGGTAAAAGGCTAAAATAAAAAGTTTTGAGCAACAACTCCTCGGATAAACCATGGTGAGGACAACTCCTTTGTAACTCCTTAAATCTTTCCCATGTTTTACTCAAAGGTCACCTTCATATTGTTCGAAGTTGGTGATCTCCTTGACGAGCTTGCTTGTTTTTGAATATGAGAAATATTTATCCAGAAAAGCATTTACAAGTTCCTCCCAAGTGGTTATTGGAGTACCTTTAAGTTGCTTGTACCAAAGTTTTACCTTATCCCTGAGCGTATATGGAAACATCCTTATTTTCATGGCATCATCAGATGCTCCAGGATACTTGAAATTATCAGCTAATTTCATGAAATTTCCAAGATGGTTATTCAGATCTTCATTAGGCAATCCATAGAATTGACCCGATGCTTGAAGCATATGAATCACGGCCAGCTTGATTTCGAAGTGATTGGCTTCAATAGCTGGCCACTGGATTCCCGTTTTTGCTCCTTCATAAGTTGGTCTTCCATGGTCCATCAAAGATCTTCTAGGACCTTGAACTTCTGCTCCTTGTCCTTCTTGTCTTTGATCCATCCTTACTTTCTCTCTTTTCTCTCTTCGCAATGTTCTTTCTAAACGAGTAATATTCACTTCAAATTCTAATGGAAAATTTTTGGTGGAACGGCTTTAGGGCATGCACGAAATTTCCTTTGCAAGTAACTTGTGTTGCAAGTAACTTTAAAAATTAACTCTAAAAATTTTTGGTTTTTTTTATTTGTTACTATTTATATATATTATATTATTTTATTATATAAAAACAAGAATTTTCCTATTCCAAGTTCGTTCACCAAATCGAGTGTTTAAAACTCAATCCCTGGCAATGGCGCCAATTTGTTCCCCTCGCACCTATAATGGCACTAAGTACTCTGCTAGTTTCTTATTAAAGGAAAGACAAGTCGTCTGTCTGGACAATAACGCGTACGCCAAATCGACCTAGCGTGCGCTAGGTTTAACGAACCAGTTGAGCTAGAGTACGCCAACTTTCCTGGCATGAGAGTTTTAGGCCTCGGATGGCCAAAGTTGGCGTACGCTAGTCACACTTGCCGTATGCCAAGACAGCAGAATTTCTAGCAGAGTTGCAGCAATGAGTAAATACGGGAATATTGTCCCACAAAGACCGAGTTTAAGGCTTCTAATTGGTTTACTAACTTGTCTAGGAAAAGATTATAAAGATTGGTTGATTAAAAACTCGTTCTAAAGTCGGATCACTAATCTGCAGATTATGAACTTGACTAGTTTGAAGGTTTGGTTATCAAAACAGATTTAAACAACTAGATATGCAAAAATGAGCAAGGTGAACTTAAAACCAATATAATCAACATATTTAGAGAGTTTATTAAGTACGTGACATGGTCCAAGAGTTTTAAAGGTAACCAAACTACACTTTCGAGCTAGAATGGTCTAAGTTGCTTTTAAACTAAGCTTAGGATGGTAAGATGTTCTTTTGACCCCAAAAACTAGCTAAACTCAGCAAAGAACCAACTATATACATCACTTAAAGGATAATTAGTTATTGAGGAAGAGTTTTCTTAACTCAAACCAACAAATCATCTAACTAACCTTTCCATTTAAACCATCTCCTTTCGGTTTCAAGTTTAAACTAACTTCTATCATTGGTGATCAAGCAAGTTTAGCATAGCATTAAGTTCATTAGTTAAAACATGTTCCTCATTATTTTCACCATCAAAACAGTTGTTACATATATGGTTTCAAGACACCGAACTCACACAATCAACTACTCACACATATTAACAAAGAACAACATAAACATAAACAAGTTCAACATGCTTGTCATTAATGAACAAAAGGAAGAGTACAAGAGTAGAAGGATTTACAAGATTCAAGGAAGCTTGGCTTTAATTTCCTCACGTTTCTCACTCAGAGGATGGCCAAAATTCGTAGCTGCTAAGTCTCTTTCTCTCTCTCTTCCCTTTTTTCTTGTCTCTTCTACACTAATGCACTTAATTAACTAAAAAACAAAAGTCAAAAATCAATTAAAATGTAAACTAACATAATATCCTAACTACTATCCACCCTCCTCTCTAAAGTTGTCTACCATGGTCACAAGAAGATTAAAAATCCCGAGTGCATGGTCCCCTCCAATGTTTTCCACTCAAAGAGGCAAGTGGCTGGCTCTGTCACTATCTGGTCTGGCGTATGCCAACTAGGCCTGGCGTACGCCAGCTTTTCAGATGCTCGGTCATTCGCAATCAGTCATTCATGCTCTTGGTCGTTCGTGCTCGTAGCTCCATTGACGTGCGCCAGAAGTCATTAGAGTGTGCCAGACCTCGTGTTTCAGCCCTTTTTTGCTCCATGATCTCGTAATCGTCTGTACCTTTGCGCCTTCGCGTGATCGTACTCCACACTTCCTCTAGACTAGCTCCTAAAACACAAGAAAACACAATAAAAAACAATAAACTCAACTGAAACATAGAATAAACAAAAACTAAAACAAACGTAACTAAAACTCAAATAAAACAACCTAAAATACTAAGAACAAAGTAGAAAATGGACACAACAAATGAGTGTTTTAAGCACTCATCAAGTTGTCAGAAGTACAAGGCCGACTATGTACTTAAAAAATACTTGGTTGACTATCGACTTTAAAGGACTCGAACATATTTTTATATCTTTATACTCTATAGTCATAGAAAATTATAAACTATAAAGCTATAAATATACGACTTATTTTGGTACAATAACTTGAATTAACTCATCTAATTTTTTAGTGAGAATTTATGGCTTTTCAACCAAAAGTATTAAAAAGGATTTCTAAAAAAAAAATTTATGATTTATTTCATAATTTATCATATGTCACATCAACAGATAAAAATTCTACCTAGCTGAAGTATTTACCCAGTTTCCGCGGACCAAAAATATCCAAGAAAGCAAACCATAGGAACTGATTTTGGACAAAAAAGCCATATAGTCTTTTTTTAAGTACAAAATCACAGAGTAATTATGTGTATTTTTTCCTATAAATAATATTGTAAATTACTCATGGGTCATTGCAGGTAGACATATTTGTTTCTCACCTCATCTATATCAAAAATAGATTCAACACTTATTCTAGTTTGGTGAAATTATACTCTGGTCCCTAAAGCAAGAACCTAAATTTTTCTCCGACGAAAGGCCATACAAACTAACTAAAATATCTCCACTTAAAAAAGACCAAAAACTTATATCTCTTCTCTCTAAAAAAATCATCATCTGCAACCTATGAAAAATATCCAAGAACAAATCAATAATAAAATTCATGATCTCATCTTCATCTTCATCCTTGTACAACGAGATAATCAAAAGGGAGATTGAAATGATTTAATTTAGGATTTTTCATCTAATTAAACCTCTAAATGATTTATTCTAGGATTATTTTATCACTAGCTTTTTATAAGCAAGGAAGTAGAGCAAGGTTTTGTCAATGAGGCTGGTCGCGTATTGTGGGGGTCATGTAAGGAGTTGGTTGTGGATTGGATCGATATTAGAGTTGATAGTAGACTTCATGTAGTCGACGAATTCAATGAGATCCTAGTAGCGGGTACCGATGAGCTATTAGAACTCCTCCTTCTTGAGGTTGATCTAGCGGGTTGGTGTGGGTCTCCAATTCCTGTTATCAATGATTTCCTTATTCCTCATAGTGTTTTCTGATATTGATCCTCCAAAACACCCCCGGGTACTAGTCTCATCCTCTCCTCTTCTACTCTCTGGATTCCCTTTCCAAAAACAGTTGGTGATTAATGTGTTTTGTTTCTTGTTTAAATTAACAGTTCAATTAGTTGGTTAACTTTTATTTTGATTAAAAATAATAATTAAAAGAATAAAAAATGCTTTATCAGTTTTTTCACGGATAAGAAAATTAATTGACACCACGAGGAAGAAAGAAGAAAGGTGGAAAGAGAACGAAGGGAGGAAGTTTTTATTTTTGCCTTTTTAGTAAGAATATTTCAGTCATTTGACATGACTTCTGGCCGAAAAAAAAATATGATTCTAGTTTCAGGGACTATAAAATATAATTTTACTAAACTAGAATAGTTTTAATTTATTTATGAGATAGAAGAATAAGAGATAAATATGTCAAGTTACAGGATCTGAGAGTTATTTACTATAAATAATAATGATATATAAAAAAATAAATTTTAAAACATATGAAAAACATAAAATAAATTGTTTTATACCCACCTATAAAATAGGTTTCAGGTTATTAGGGGAATATGTATAAGAGTGTTTTTTTATACCCACCTATAAAATAAATTTCATTTACTATAAATAGAGTCTTTTATCGTTACTCAATATGGATAAAAATGTTTTACATTTGATAATACATTAGTACGTAATATAAATGATAATGATATATAACAAATGAAATTTTAAACAAACAAAAATAAAAATCTGTTTTTAAATATAACCAAGGATCGGGATTATTTGCCGGGGACCATTTGGTCCAGTAGTATTGGGTGACGTGGGGTGGGGTGAGGTCATGGGTTCAATCCCTGTCTCTAACATGTAATAGATTATGATTTTAAAAAAAAAGATCGGGATTATTTACATTTAATATGATAATGGTACTCAATATAACTG
>SOPF01007680.1:0-11822 GCA_012979155.1 Hypericum perforatum | reverse complement strand
GCGAGTTTTTATTTTTTATTTATCATTAATTAAAATTTAACTTTTGAAAACAATCAGAAAATTTGAGATGTAATATTACTGTTTAGGAGAATTCTAATGCAGCTAAGCAGTTCCATTTCGGAATTCCATTCGGCTGTTGCCTTCGAGAGGGTCTTGCCCGGTGTAGATTTTCTCTCAAATCTGAAAGTTACTCACGAATTCATAATTCAAATATACGAATAGATAATGTTTTCTATATGAATTATTATGTGATTATACCTATAAAAAATTGTGTATGTCAAATTGAGCTATATTTATAAAAGTATGAACATTCACATTTTTAAAAATAATTTTATTTTTTATAACTGCAAAAATAATACTAGTGAAATTTATTTATTGAAAAAATATTATGTCTAATAAAACTAAATAGTTAGATACCTTCAATTTATTTTGGATTGAATAGGGTAATTATGAAAAAAGTTTCGTATTAATCGATTATTGTCTAACTATGATTGAATTGAGATTGGAGATTCTGATAAAAGGAAAGATTTGTGAGGGTGGCACATTTCATAGCGAGCAAGTACTATTACAATTCATTTCTAAGAGTTTATCGTGACAAGCAACACCACATTCATGGTGGGAATCGGCAGCATTAACACCACATTTTACGTTAGATATTGTAAACTAGATACATATTTTGGTTTGACGAATAATTTTTTCACTTGAAAAAACGTATTGCCAGTCAGAAAAATGGTGAGAGTACTTGGGAGACGAGAGAACAAGCTAATTTGGGAGACGATAGTGGTGCAAGATCCAATGAAAGACTGAGGCCCATTGTGGGATTCAAAGATTGGGATGAATGCAAAAATTCACCAAAAAAGAAAATCAAAAGTTAACTATCATCTTCGTCGTTCCCCCTTATTAATTAATGGAGAACCTTTATTGAGAATACTTAATCCATGATATTTTTAATTTACAAAAGGAGTTTGGTTATTTTCCAAGTGGGATCCACGGCTCAGATTAGTATTTTACTATCATCATAATTATTTTTTAACCGACAAATTATCATTTATTAATTTGTATTTTTTTTTGTCGATTAAATTTCTGTAATTAGAGTGGACGGGCTACTATTGCGGTAGAACCAAGTTCTACCCAGAAGCACAAGAGCTTCGATTCCCAGATAGTCGAGGGACTCCATGCCCATGCTTGAGCACCCACCAACTCTCTCTTGCCAAATTCTTTCCAACGTTCCTTCTTCTAAGGGTAATTGACTGTTGTTGTTGAGTTGTAAAATTACTTATAAGAGTATTGACTAATAACATCATTCTTTAATATATAACAAATAAAATTAATTATTATTTTGTACTAATGTTATATTTATTTGCATTTTAAAAGAAAACAGTGACATAACCCTTAAAAAATGTCAACATCTTATAGACGAATGTCATCGATTAAATATTTTTTTTGGACCCATTTAGTCCATCGTAACGTTGAAATTCAAGTAGGTGGTACTTAATTTCTTTATAAGGTCCAAAAAATCCTTGCAGATATTTAGTATTTATCTATATATTTCTGCCAATTTAAAAAATGTCCTTCTTAATTTATTATTTAATAAAATATATATTATTTATCTTTATGCTTTTTCCAATTAAAAAATATCTCTTAATTTAATATTTAATACATTACATATAATTTATCTTTATGCTTTCGTCAATTAAAAAGGTATCCCTCTTAATTTAATATTTAATATAGTACATATTATTTATCTTTATATTTTTGCTAATTAAAAAGTATTTATCTTAATTTAATATTTAAGAAAATATATATTATTAGATTATTTAAATCGAGGGTATGTTGGTAATTTAATATTGGAACAGCCATTAGTTAATTGCAACAGCCAATAATATTAGATGTTGGATAAGTAGCTTTTAGGAGTCATCTAACAGCTAACAGCCAACTTTTTTTTTCTTTTACCAAACACTTCAAATTAGCTGATAGACATCTACCAGCCAAAAGTTAATTCTCAAAAGCTGAACCAAACACCTACTTCTTCTATTTCGCTAGAATCTATTATTTAGTATTTTTTTTAAAATTGATGAATATATTTGACCGACAAATTTAAATGCGAGTTTATAAGTCATAGTGACCAAATTCTCTACGCAAGTTATGACATATTTTCCCAAAAATTTCAAAGAGAACCATAAACTATTTAATTTAACAAACGTTGGCGCACGTAATTATACAGAACACACCCAAGTGAAATTTTTTTTTCCACTCTCTCTGATTCCATGAAGCAACCTCGCATCTCTATCTCTTACTTAGATTG
Source organism: Hypericum perforatum (assembly GCA_012979155.1). Classification (NCBI taxonomy): domain Eukaryota; kingdom Viridiplantae; phylum Streptophyta; class Magnoliopsida; order Malpighiales; family Hypericaceae; genus Hypericum; species Hypericum perforatum. The sequence goes on along the minus strand of SOPF01007680.1, from coordinate 9,517 downwards.
AGGTGTAACTGATCTGGTGTATTTTTTTGATTTTGTTTTGAAGCGAAGAAAATTCTTCCTATTTATTAAGTTAAAGTTTTCGGTTCAAATATGAATAGTGTAACATAAGTTAACTTGCAACCTTTCGATTGAATACGGAGAGGGGCACTTGAATTATCTCGTTTGGGTCGAACAAAGAGAAATCGAGTCAGGAATTACAGTTTTATTCACCACGAAAGCTTCACAACAAACAGAAAATTAACAAAAACAAACAACAAACATCAAACCTAATCTAACACCTAAACTCAAGCTATCTCAAGAAGTCATACATGGTAAAAGAGGATAACAAGTAACGCAATATAGAGGGCGACGGTAACGGTTGGCGGAGCGGTTGACCTTGGAAAAGAAACGTCTCAATCTTCTCACTGACATAGGTCTGTTAACCGGAATCATCACTTGAGGACTTTGATTAAGTGTCCTGGTCTTCCTCATCCCTATCTTGATCATTGCACTAATAAAAGCAATTAACAACATGGAGTAAAGCCATAAGGGACGGGTTTTAGCGCGCTGACCCCTAAGGGAGGAGGAGAGATATTTGATTGGCATCTTCGTCGGGAGACGATGAAGGGATGATTCGTCTGATGCAGTATATGGATATGTTGTCGGAGTGGTAAACTCTAGGGAGGAGGACGGGGATGCCATCGAGGAGAATGTTCCTATTGCCGAAGAATGACACGGTGAGAGAGCGTGAGGGGAGGAGTCGGGAGGAGGAGTCAAATTTTAGATTTAGATCAATGGAGAAGGATATGAGGTGGAAGCAGAGGGTGGAGAGGTAGTCGGAGGGTGGCTGGGTCATGAGGGAGTTGTCCAGCAGGGCCAGGAGCGTAAGGGTTTGGAGGGGGAGGATGTCGGAGATCACTGGGATGGCAGAAATGCCCATACCCTGCGGGTCGGACCCTACCCTTACCCCGTGGGTCGAGGGTCTGTTGACTTTGACTGGGTCTAGGGTAGGATATTGGTATGGGTCTATATTTAAAGGTAGGATCGAGGGTAGGGTATGAATCTATGAATTTTTACCCTACCCTTACCCTTTTACCCTAATTTAGACGTTACCCCTAACTAAACCCTAACTAAATGATAATTAAACTCTAATTAGACTTATTATTATTATTATTTTTTATTTATAAAGTATAATATATTTCTTAAATATTTTGAAATATAATCTACGAAATTGACTTTTTAAATTATTTTTATTGATTTCTAAGATATTTCTTAATAAAATTTAATATATTCATTATGATTTAGTTAAATTTTATACTAAAAAATATATTGTATTTAATTCGAGGGTCGGACCCTGTAAGACCCTATAGACCCTACGGACCCTAAGGGTAAGGGTATGAATCTAGTAATGAAAAATCTTAAGGGTCTAGGGTAGGGTATGGGTCCGACTTTTTAAACTAGGGTATGGGTAGGGTCGTACCAATACCCTACCCGACTCTACCCATAGCCATCCCTAGAGATCAGGTACGATATAGCGATAGAGTTAGCCAAGAGCGTGTGGCCATTGGTATGGAGGAAGTCGAGAAGTGCATCCAGTGACGGGTTCGAAATTCTGGTGGCAGTTATGGGGAAAGCAGCGGCAGAGGTTTTGAGGAGGAGGAAGAAAATCGAGGGAGCCATTTCTTTGTTTTTTTTTTCTTGGAAGATTTTTGGTTTTTCTTGAGGGGTTATCGAGTTTACAAAGACGAGTCTAATGGTAAAAGAATGGAAGAAAATGGTTGAGAGATGAAGAAGATTCCATTTTAGAATTTTGAGAAATTTTCACTTTTATTAATAACCGCCATATCTTTCTTAGTTTTTCGTGTACAATCATTTTCCAATCATTGCTATTTAAAGAAATCATAAACTGCCATATGTCAGCTCCGGAGCAGCTCGTCACTATGTGCACGTGTGGCAAAGTTCACTTTAGTCTTATAGTTCTTGGACTTCGCCACATTGATCCCTGCAGTCACAGATAAAACTTCAATTGCATCTCTGTGTTCTTCTGCTTCAACATTAAAGTCCTCACCATTATCCCAGAGTTCCTTAGTTGGTACTTCGTGCATCAATTGAAGCTTCTGATCAGTTGATTACCCCCATAAGTTAGACTATGGATGTCCAATAGTCCTAACTTACTGACAAAGAACTCAAAATGAGAAGGAGAAAGACCCTTTGTGAACAAATCAGCAAGCTGATATTGTGTCTTCATATGAAACAACTTGACAGTCTATCTCAATATACTTCATCCTCTCATGAAAAATAGGATTCTCAACTATATAAATGACAAATTTATAGTCACAATACATGAGTGCTGGTAAAGTCACTTTCACGCCCAAATTTGTCAAGATGTAGTTGATCCATTGTACTTTCCGTATTATATATGACATAGCATGATACTCTGCCTCTGAGGATGAATAAGATATTGTATCTTGCTTCTTGGCATGCCATGAAATCAATGAATTTCCAAGATAAACACAGTATCCTATGATAGATCTTCTGGAATCCTTGCAATTCACCCAACTACTATATGTGTATGCCTTTACATGTGCTTCCCCCTTTTGGGAATAAAACAAACCAAGATCAGGTTCACCCTTAAGATATCTCAATACTTAATACGCAGCAAGAAGATGTTTATCACGAGGCTTAGTGAAAAATTGACTAAGTTGTTGTGTAATAAAATTAATGTCTGGTCTCATGGTTGTCAAGTACAACAGTTTACCAATGAGTCTGCGATAATAAGCTAAATCCTCAATGATTTCCTTTCCATCAACCGTGGTTTTGACAACTGGTTTCCCTACAGCATCATATGCAAATTCATCAAGTAAAGTACCAGAATCAGTCCCTAATTCAGAGAGTGTAGTGTTAGCATTAATTGGAGTTTTATGTGGCTTGCAACCCAGATATCCCATATCTTGTAAAATTTCCAGATCATACTTCTTTTGTGAAATATGCATACTGGTGGATATACGAGCCACTTCCAATCCCAAGAAGAATTTCAAGTCCCCCAAATCCTTGAGCTTTAAAGTTTGCTCCAAGTGACTCTTCGCTACTGTAATGGCCTACAAAGAGCTTCCAGCAAGAATGATGTCATTAACATAAACCAAGAGCACTGTGAGAACTCCAGATTGTTCTGAATAAATAATGAGCGATCATGACCAGATTGAGTAAAACCAAATGCCTGTAGAATCGAAGTTAACTTTGCAAACCACTGTCGACTTGCTTGCTTCAAACCATACAAAGATTTTTGAAGTTTGCAGACTTTCCCTTGATCTGAAGGTGCAACCTGAAGACCCAATGGAAGCTTCATGTAGACCTCCTCTGTAAGATTACCATGTAAAAAAAGCATTATTAATATCCAACTAATGAAGATACCACCCCCTCTGAACTACAAGAGCGAGCAAAGTACGAATTGTTGTAAGCTTAGCAATAGGACTGACAGTTTCAAAGTAATCAATGCCAAGTGACTGAGTGTAGCCTTTTGCAACTAATCGTGCCTTGTAGCATTCAATGCTACTCACCGAATGATGCTTGATCTTATAAACCCATTTTCTTTCAATCAAAGGCTTGTCTGGAGGAGGTGGCACCAATATCCATATCTGATTGTGCTCGAGAGCTTGTAGTTCAAGTCTCATAGCATCAATCCAACAGCCGTATCTCACAGTCTTTTCATAGGACTCAGGTTCTTGTGTACAAGTTAGAGAGACACTAAAAGCTCTATAAGATGGGTTAAGATATGCTAAAGTAAAGTAAGAAGATATAGGATATAGAGTGGAAAAATAGAGATGAGAAACAGAGGAAGTGGAAGACTGACTGAGAAGGGAAGTGGGAAGCACTACAGGTGAATTGGTAGTGCACCAAAGTCATAAGCATAGTCTGTAAGGTAAGTTGGTAGATTTCTGGTTCTGGTGGAACGACGAGTGGGAGCTTGTGGTGGTTTAGAAGGAAAAGGAGAGGCTGATGAGGAAGGTGGTAGATCAGCTAGTGGAGGTACAAAGCTGTCAGCAACAGGTGAAGTAGAGGGAGTAGTAGCTGGTGTAGTGTGATCTGGGTTAGGATTTAAGGTGTTGTAAAGCTGTGGCATGTTGAACTCTACCAACTGATGATAAGAATCTGGACTGAAAGATTGAGAGAAAGAAAAAACATCTTCATAGAATACCACATCTCGAGAGATTAGAAGCTAATGAGAGTCACATCATAGAGCTTGTATTCTTTGATTCCATCATGGAAACCAATAAAGATATACTTCTGGGCTCGAGGGGCAAGTTTGTGACGATATGTAGATGTGGTGACTGCATAGCAAATACATCCAAAAATTCGTAAATACTTATATAAGATAGGCTTCTCGTACAATACATTGTAAGGGGACTGGTTATGTAAGGTCGTAAAAGGAAGGTGATTGATCAAATATGCAGCATGAAGAAATGTATCAGCCCAAAAACTGAGAGGAAGATGAGCCTGGAACAACAAAGCATGAGTCATATTGAGAAGATCCTGATGTTTGTGCTCAACTCGGGCATTTTGTTGTGGTGTATAAGGACAACTTTATTCATGTACAATCCCTTTGTCACAAAAGAAACTCAATATCTGAAATTCTTGACCTTGATCAGATTGTATGCATTGCACTTTAGAACCAAATTGAGTCTCAATCATCAATACAAACTCTTCAATCTTAGATCGCACAAGACCTTTATTTTGAAGTAAGTAAATCTACGTATAGTGAGAATGATCATCCACAATTGTCAGAAAGTATGAAAAACATCATATGAGGGATGTGCATATTTGTCTCAAATATCCATATGCAACAATTCAAAATACTTAGTAGAGCAAGAGTCACTAACTAGAAAGGGAAGTCGTTTATGTCGAGAAAAGTGGTAAACATCACAAGGCTGCTGATTCTTGACAAGAACAGCTGAGTCAATCTATTGAAGTTGTTGCAGTCTCGCAGCAGGCACATGTCCAAGTCTATAGTACCAAAGGGTTATGGTGAAAAGGGTGTTGTAGGAGGTTGAGTTGGTTGGTATGGTGGTGTTGGTGTGGTTTGTTGTGAGGATGTACAACCCTTGTTCTTCAGTGGCACTACCAATCTCCTTTGCAGTAATAAGGTCCTGTATAACACAAACATTCTTCTTAAAAATGAGATGAAAAGGGAAGTGATTGACCAACTAAGAGACTGATAAGAGGTTGAAATTGAAGGAAAGAACCATGAGGACGTTGAACAAGAATAATCTACGAGATAATTTGACTGTGCTAATATGTGTAGTAATAGCTTTATGATCATTGGGTAGACAAACTGTGACAACATCAATGGGATGACTTTCTACAAAGAATTGACTTGAGCAAGTAATATGATCAGATGCTCCTGAATCTAAGATCCATGTGTTAGATAACCTTGTACTAGATAAAACATGATGTAAGGATATAGAGATTTGACCTGTGAATGATGAACAAGAGTTATCAAGAACCTGAGATGATCCTGCTGCAGAATTATGTTCTATAGTAGGGACTTTGGGTAGTCTAATAGAGCAACTAAGAGCTAAACTCTTAGGCGTATTGATTGACTGTTGAACCAGTGCTACCAGACATGAGAACTATTCAGCACTCATCCCCAACTTCTCAAAGTTAGAGTGGGAATCCATAGTTAAATTCACTCGATCATCAGCTTGCACAGATCTTGCAAATAAAGACTAACTGGACTGGCTTCTGGTAAACTTGAAATTAGGTGGAAATCCATGTTTCTTGTAGCATTTTTCTACTATATGGCCCTCTTTTCCATAAAAGGTACACACAGGCTTCTTATCACTTCAATTCCTTCTGAAATTTCTAGTCCTAGCAACCTCTGCAGAAGCTACTGCAGTCACATTCTCCTTCATCTGTGCAGAGTTGATCATCAAGTTTGGACTGCTATTGGCCAACAATTGCTGCTCATGTTGAAGTGCTAGGTACAAGACTCTACTCATACTGGGCAATGGATCCATTAACATAATTTGTGACTTAATTGTATCATAGTTTTTATTCATCCCAATGAGAAACTTAATCAACTGATCTCTCTGCAATGCAATCCTCGATGGCCTCACAGTATCACAATCAGATGAACCTCTGTCTTTTTCAACACATTTGTACAACTCTACTAGTGTATACTGTATAAATTGATCCCATAGAGTACGAAAAGTCGTGAAATAATCATTCATAGACAAGGCACTTTGCTTCAATGTATAGAGTTGCATCTATAACCGAGCAATCTGAATAGTGTCACCAGAACCAAATCTCTCCTTCAAGTCATTCCAAACCTCATATGCAGTCTCTAATCCACTAACACTTTGAGCTATGGAAGGTTCTAGAGAAGCTATGATCCAAGAAATCAGCATATTATTGCAACTGATGCATGTGAGAACATGCATTTATTTAGCTTTAGTTTGTTAAGTTTTTGTCATGTTTTAGGAAATGTTAAGCCAAATTTTGTTTATCTTTTGTTTCATTTTTAATGTTTGGTCAAGGAGAAGAATGTCTGTTATTTTTGTGTGTTTTGTAGGTGTTTGGAGCATCCAATGAGTTGGGCAAAGATCGGAAGCTTGAAGACAAAATAAGAAAAGGGACAGAAGTAAACCCCAACGTACACTGGCTACGTTGGGCTTGTCCGAGAGAAAAGGCAAAAAGGGGCAGAAGCTAACCCCAGCGTAACCTGGTCTTCAACAGGGAACATACACAATTGCTCACCTAACTTCCCACTTAGCTTGGTCTAAAGTTTGGTTGACCCATACTAGCTTGGAGGACGACAAAAGAAAGGAAAGGAGGCAGAGAAGAAGGCTTGGAGGAGAAAAACATTCACTTTAGACTAGGAATCTCCAAGTTCTAGATTTGAATTGTTAGATTTATTTTGTGTTCTTAAGTTGTTCTTAAGGAAAGAAGGTTGTACTTAACAATTGAATCATTGAATAAGAAGGTACCTTTGTTTCACTTGAATTTCATTATCTTTATTATTAGTTGATCATTTGAATGGTTGTGTGTGTTCTTGATTCAAGAGTGACAAACTTGATCAAAATCATAAACTTCCACTTGTTTACAACTTGATAAAATGATTGATGCATGTATGATCATGGATCAAGATTGACGACCTTGATTTAGTTCATAGATTCAACCCAATCTTATTTGCTTATTGCTTAGTTATTATTATCATTAGAAGTTGAGATTGACAACCTTAAGATTCTACGACAATATTGGTAGTAGTATTGTTAGATCATCAACCTAAATAATCGATTCGCTTAGCTTAAGATTTAGGAACGCATAATCTGGTACTTATCGAACAAATTCCCTCTTTATTCCATGTGGAGACGGTTCGACTTATCACTATATTACTTGTGCGATCGTGTATTCTTGCACATATTTTGATCCAAGTTTGGATGCATCAGCAACCTTCCCATTCAGGATAATCTACATCTCCAACTTCTGGATAGACAACATATCCATTGACCAGATTCCACTTTCTCTTAGAACGTAAAGCTCCCTCCATAGCTCTACTCCAACTATGATAGTTCGCATTGTTCAACAAAGGCATAACAAGTACAGAGGTTGGGTTCTAACTAGGATGCATATAGTAATGTGAAGTTTTACGAGCGTTACCAGAAGTGTGCACGCCGTGTGAAGGTGATTGATGAGTTGGAGTCATCGGAGCTCCATGTGGATGTGTAAATGCCATTAGAGCTTCCTTGAAGCTTCCGCGCCTTGGAGAATCCAGGATCAACTTCTAGACAAACTCAATCTAGAGCTCTGAAACCATATCGAGTTTACGAAGACGAGTCTAATGGCAAAAGAATGGAAGAAAATGGTTGAGAGATGAAGAAGATTCCATTTCGGAATTTTGAGAAATTTTCACTTTTATTAATAACCGCAAAATCTTTTTTAGTTTTTCGTGTACAATCATTTTCCAATGATTGCTATTTAATGAAATCATAAACCGCCATATGTCAGCTCCAGAGTAGCTCGTCACTGTGCGCACGTGTGGCAAAATTCACTTTAGTCCCGTGGTTCTTGGACTTCGCCACATTGATCCCTACAGTCACGGATAAAACTTCAATTGCATCTCTGTGTTCTTCTGCTTCAACATTAGAGTCCTCGCCATTATCCCAGAGTTCCTTAGCTGGTACTTCGTACATCAATTGAAGCTTCTGATCAGTTGATAGGGGTTTTGACTTCCTCTGGCGATTTTTTATAGGCTTTTAGCTAACCGTTTTTGGGCGGGAATATGGCAGTTATGAGGAGGAAGAAGAAAGTCAAGAGTTTTTCTGGAAGAATCTTGGTTTTGCTTTGGGGGGTTCTGACTTCCAAGGGGTTGGCGCTTTTTTATAGATTTTGAGCTAACCGCTTTTGGGCGGGAATATGTCAGGCAGCTCGAGTCCTAAGTCCGACTCCAAGCATTCGTTCGTCGGTTCTGGCTCAGTTCTCTGTTTTAGGAGTTCTAGTAGAATTCAGGTCATCATTAGTCAGATTCGGTTGGGCTTATCTGAAGATGCAGATATCAATCAACTGATAAAAAAAAAATAAAAAAATCCCACCCAGACCTAATATCGGGCAAAAGCCCAAATCCAGGCCCATCTAGTGTGGCATCCCCTCAACACGGATGCTCTATATGAATTGGGACAACGCCGGAAAAAGGCGCAACCGCTTCGCTTCCTCGCTCGCTCCTGCCCTGAACTATTCACCCCGCGGCGGCGGCGCTGTAACCGCCTTCCTACGTTCATTTGTTCTTTTCGGTACGTTATACTGAGCTGCCTTTTCCTGTTTCTAACTCTTATCTCTTTGTTTTCAGATAAAACCCTAACTCGCGACCAGCTAGATTAGGCTTTTAGCTATCTTGGAATTTAGATAACGGTTGCTTTGTGTTGGCTACGATCTTGTGATGTGATGTATTTGCTCTTGTTGGTTATGGACAAGGAGTTGGACTAGTGTCTAGTGACGTGTGGGGTTAGTTGGCTATTTGTTGCTTAAGTTGAATTTGTTTGAAGTTCGGACCATTGTGTTAGTTTTTGTGTCTTTATATCTCGTGGTGCTCGACTTTCTGTTTTTGAGTGGTTCTCTTGTTTGATCTTTGGTAGGGGCGAGGTTTCGGGTTTATTGGATATAGGATGGAATTTGACGAGTACGATTACTTGGAGCGGACGGTTGAGAATCCTGAGCTCGAGAAGGTGAGGGATGGTGCTAATGGTGGAGACGGTGGTTCCTTGAAATCTGGTGAAAAAGATCGCGATCGACGCACAAAGCACAAGAGTGATGAGAAGGAACGGGATGAGGATCGTCGGTCAAAGAGCTCGAAATCTGGGGATGACTCTAGGGACCAGGAGCGACGCAGAGAAGGGAGGTCATCGCATCATCGCTCCCGGTCCAAGGATCGTGAGAGGGACCGTGGCAGGCGTAGCCAAGAGCGCGAGGTTCGGGACAGGGAGAGGGACCATGAGGAGAGAAATGGAAAAGATAGAGACAAGGACAGGGAACATCGAGAGAGAGA
>SOPF01007659.1:0-11431 GCA_012979155.1 Hypericum perforatum | reverse complement strand
GGAAAACCCTAACCTCAAATTGGAACCCGAATCGAATTAATCGTACCAAAAAAAAAACCAGAAGATCCTCTCACCTCATCAGCGATCATCGCAATCAGCGCAGAGTTGTTAGTTGGAATCTGAGCTCGACCCGCCATTATCCTCGCCTCGCCCGAAACTAAACCTGCAACATTTTTTACAGAAGAAGAAACAGATTATTAATACAACAAGGAAACCCACAGTTGAAAAAAAAAAATTAACAATAAAAAGAAGAAAATGACTGAAGCAAAAGGTCGAAGCTTTATAAGCCAAATTTTCTCAGTTATTACCAAAAAAAATTAATTCAATCTGGAAGCGAGCGGGCACCAAGTTAAGGGTTGGAGAGTGGATCAGGAATGGGAAAGAGCAGTTATGGCAAACCCAATTCGAATCCGGAAAAAGTTTTATTTAATCGGGTTGGGCAATATTTATAGAGAATTTTTCTTAAAAAAACACAAATAAGTTTCTAAGGTTTGATATAACATAGTGATAAATCTAATTTTTAGTAAATTAGTTGCCGAATTTTGAAAATCAAATTTATTAGTCAATGAGATTAATTTCCTTGCGAAAATACCACAAACTTGGAAAACGTTACCATATAAGATACCACACACAATAAAACAAAATCCACACGCTCCATGAAAGCGAGCATTCGGAGCATTCATATTCGAAATATCTGAATTTCTCACTATCAAAATTATCCGAATTATTTTTATGATATTCTAATCTGAATTATAAACTTTATGTTATCCGTTATCTCAATTTTTCCAGATACGAATACAGATGATCCATTTAATTCATTTCTTTCAAGTCTTTAAAATAAATTAAAATAACTAAAGATTTACCATTATTCTAAATCTCCAAGATATTAATAACTTAACAAATTAATACATATATAGCGACAAAACTCATTTTCATCTGCTAAAAAATATAATAGATATTAAAATTTAAGATTATTCAGAAAAAAGTAATTTATTTTTTATTCATGTTAAAAATCAAATTAAACTATTAATAAATGTAGCCAATATTCTCATGATAAATTTTCATTGTGAACAAGAAATTACTAAATTTGAGTTTTAATACATTTTAATCATATAATCCGGATATCCAAATATGAAGTTTAATATCTACATCCACATTCAAATTTAAAATATTTATTTCAGATAATTCGCATCCTAATTTGAATTAAAATTATCCGTATGAAATCATTTTTTTTAAAATAAAAAAATCATGAGATCAAAATGAAAAAATCTTCACACGGACAAGTATCATATAAAAATGCCATTATAAAAAAAATAAAAAATATACATATCTGGGAATCTTTATACAAAAATTAAAAAATCACAAGACTAAAATGAAAAAAAAGACAAAATCACATTAAAAAATCATCTAAAAAATACAAAAATATAAATGTCGATAAATTTTGTACTAAATCCAAAAATCACAAGATCTAAGTAAAGAAACATGAACTGATACAAGTACAACCTTATTAAATGTATACAACTTGTAATGTTCCATCCAATTCACACTTAAAATAATTGACATTTGTAATGGTTATCTTATTACTTCAATGTCGTCGTCGTTCTCGTTTTTTAGTACATCAAGGTCAAAATTAATGGTCTATTTGGTATAACTGATCAAATTTAATTATTAGTTGTTGGGTGTTAACTAACAAACTATCAGCTGGTAATACTCAGTTGATAGCTAATATTCGGTTTCAAAAAAGTATTTAATAAATTAGCAATGGTTGTTATTGTTGAGTTGTAAAATTATTTATATGGGTAAATGACTAATAACCTTCATTCTTTAATATATAATCAATAAAATTAATTCTTATTTTGCACTAATACATGAATTATCTGATCTCGCAATACATTCATAAAATCCAATCCATCTACTATGCTTTCATCACTTGTTTCATCATGTTCTCCAACTAAGTTACCGATAGGTATAAAATCTAGATTTTACTCAAATTTAGTAAAAATGATATCATCCATTACCTTCTTTCGAATGTAATTAGGAAGCACCATCGTTGCAACTGCTATATTTATTTGAACCTTGAAATAAAACGGTGACATAATCCTTAATACTTTCCATCTCGCTTTTGACATTTCAAATGTACATTCAATGCAACTTCTTAAGATGAATGTTATTGATTAAACATCTTTTTGGACCTTTTTGGTCCACCGCAGCATTGAAATTCGGGTAAGTGGTACTAATTCTCTTACAAAGTTCAATAAATCCTTGCATTTGGGGATATCCTACATCTACAAAATAATATTTGCCTACTATATTTGAAAAAAAATATTATTCCAAAAAGACATGGTTATTATTTATATACATAAAAAAATTAAGATGTTTACCTAGTGATGGTTTAGGAAAATTAAAATCTTCCCTAGACAAAACTTGTCAAAAAATTTTGGTATCATGAGCTTTGCCTTCCCATTCTGCTATCACAAATATAAATTACATATCGAAACTACATATTGCCATTATATTCTGAGTCACTATTCTTTTTTTACCAATTAATCTCGGGCACACATCTTGAAAGAATTTCAAGGTTAAACATGTTTGACTGAAAGTAGGATCAGGATAGGTGACCTCTTGAGAAGTTTCCCAGGGTGCATGCGAGTTAGGACAAAGTATGCTGGAAAGTCCTGTGTTGGTACAGAGAAGTCAGTCGGCTAAATCACGAGGCATGATATTTGGTATAACCTTGGCTTGTACGGTATAATTCGATGATCGAATGTACCTACAAACGAGAGATTCTTGACTTGTGTGTATATAGCACGACAAAGATGTCAGTATTTAAAAAGGGGTGATGATACCTCGCATATGTACTGTGTAAAATGTTTAAGTGATTTGATTGTTATTATCCATACAAATAAGATGCACCTTCTTTTCGGGCACACATCCTGAAAAATTTTTAAGGTTAAACATGTTTGACCAAAAATAGGATTAGGATGGGTGACCTCCTATGAAGTTTACCAGGGTGCATGCAAGTAAGGACAAAGAATGCTGGAAAGACCCATGTTATTATAGTGGAGTCAGTCAGCTAAATCAAGAAGCATTACATAAGCAGATGCAAGAGCAGGTATATGCATTCCATCTCAGTCCTATGAAAAATTTGAAGGCCATCAATATTTGTAATATATCTTTAAAATATAATAGTATTTTTTGCTGAAAAATAACTTTATAATGACACATATATCTCTCATCATTCTCTATCTCCAGTGAAATCATAGTAAATGCTAGATCGTGTGGCCTTATAAGATCTGAAGATAATTGGAGAACTTCCTATAACACTTTATAAAAATTTCTACTAACAGTCTCATTAGAATGTTGGAATAATTTTTGAACCTATCAATTGGATGCTGCCAAAGCCAACTGATATAAGAACATACAAACTTTCTCTGATGTTGAAATATTGTTAGAAGCCATCAATCCATATTAACTAAACAAATTAATTTTACTTGGTCCTCATCTTAATCTTTGGTAATGATTAAGACTTCAAATTTTTGTAAGCACTCGTCAATAGTTTGTTCCTCCATCAAGATCCTTTTCTCTGGCCATGGATTTCTCAAGCATCCTCAAGAGTTATATTCGCTATTTAGATGTTTTATATCGAGCCTCAGATCCACCTTTGACAATTGGCTTTCCAAAAAGTTTGGCCCCTCCTCCCCATCCTCTGTTATAAAAAATGGCATTACACATAACAAATTATATGTACTTTAAAAAACCTAGCACATTGAAGAATAACATGCAATACAAAGAAAAAAAATGAACAATCACTTTCTTCTAGAACTTTCAAATGGGTCTTTCGAATATCACAACTTGACCATTATCAGTTTACAACCACTAACTGAATAGAGTATTCATTTATTAGCAATGAGAACAACAAATAAGAGAAGAGAGATGGTGAAAGAAATACCTCAAGTTTATCTATCATGTAGACCAATAACCTCTAATGATAAAAAATACTTTACAGACTCAAATAAGTAAACTAGAACTGCATATGGCAAGACAGGAGTTGTCTTATGATACTTTTTTTTACCTTTCAAGCAAGCCAAGGTCTTCTGAAACTAAGTAGATTGCATTATGATTTAAGTTATTTGGTCTAAAGATTGCTTTAATAATTCTTCAGAATCTTGTAATTTTTGCTTTCAACGTCATGAAAGTTTCAGCAAATATTCATATGAAGTTTTCATGTCTCCATCTTTAATGATATCTCTCTGTAATCCGGTCATCAAGATATGTAATTTCAAGACCTCAGAATCCAAAATTCTAGATATGAGATCAAAATGTAGTACTTTTTCCGATAAACCGGCCCATATTTTTCCATTGTCTGAAGCAACATTTTGAAGATCACTTTCCATGGTTTCCAAATGCATCGTAAACAAATTTAAATTGAGTAACATTTGCAGAGCATACATAATATCTAAATCCACTCTAGTAAGAACTTCACTTTCATTTCTCAACTCCCCAATAATCTAACCATGAGAAGAAATTTACACATCCAAGTCTAGTGTACTCAATTCAATATCTAAATCTCCTAAATTCAATCCATTGGAATAATTGCTATCGTCTTCCACATTTAGATCCTCTTACCCTGCAACCAAGAAGCCAATAAATTTCATAGAGAAATTCAGGAAAAATACTAACCAAAATAGCTGAACTCTGGTCACTAACAATAATATGAATCAAGAAGAAGACGTAAAACATGCTTGCTTATTAGATACTGGATACCTTTTTTTTGGTAAACTGGTGAGTGCTTAACGCACTCTTTAATACTGGATACCTTTTAACATTACATATTTTTCTCTAATAATAGACAACAACAAAGACGCTCTCTTAAATTTAGATAATCCATTGTAGTCACTCTTTCAGGATTGTAATTCAACAACCACAAATAGTAAATTATAACAATATTGGATCTCTACTTCAAAATATTGCTATAATGATTTGAAATATGAATCATCCATCCCCAACCCAAAAATAATAAAATAATAACAAAATACAAAATTTAACCATCTCTCATGCATTGACAAGAAGTAAAGATCCTATCTTTACACTTTACTAGCATGAATTAACCATCCCTTCATCATTCACCAACATGATCCCCATTGAAATGCAACAAATCTGGATTGACAAACAAATTAAACAACCAACAAAACTTCAATATTTCCTTAATTTCCCATTAAGCAAATCTCAACATGCATAATCGAAATTCATGTAGAATATAGAGATTTACTACAACATAAGGACAACAATAAGGTGAAATCCTAAATTTATAAGCGGACAATAGAATTCTCAAATCAAAATAGGAAAATCACTAAGCTTGGAGAAAGATAATTATGGTTATCTGAATTGAAGGGTATGTTGATATTTGATAATATAAAATTCATTAGTTAAATTAATTAGCCATAAATTATAGCTGCTAGATAAATGACTTCTGGGATTCATCAGCTAATTTTTTTCCCTTCACCAAATACTTCAAAATCAGCTAATAAATATCCAACAGCCAACAACTCATCCCCAACAAGTAAACCAAACACCCACTAAATCCTCATGAGTGAGAACCTCTAAAATAAATTCTAAAGAACAAACTTTACGAGAACATGGGCTTGTTCAGTGTTGTTAAATATCTGGTCACCGTGATGAAAGCCGATACGATATGTACACTTCTGCTATCTTTCAAAATATCATCAATTTTTGCAATACCAGTCTAACCAATATAATTTATATATCAAAAAT
The DNA here is from genome assembly GCA_012979155.1 of Hypericum perforatum. NCBI lineage: Eukaryota > Viridiplantae > Streptophyta > Magnoliopsida > Malpighiales > Hypericaceae > Hypericum > Hypericum perforatum. The sequence continues at coordinate 5,659 of SOPF01007659.1, read as the reverse complement.
TATATATTTATTTTACTATTTGGGACTTAAAATATTTGCCTATTATGGACTTAAAATGTTTTATTGATTATTTTGCTTTTAGATAACTTTTAATATTTATTAACTTTGGGTCTCTATGTATAGTAGTTGAATAAGATACAAATTGTCCATAGTTTATTCCTACTTTAGGTTGCATTCTTTTTTCTTTTGATTCATCCCACTTTTATTTTATTGACAATGGCTAGCGACGAATCATCAAACCCTTCAAAGGGATTAGATGTTGGATGGAAATATTGTCAACAAGCACTTGAAAATAATATAAATGGGTGCGTATATAACTTTTGTGGGAAGACATTTTGGGGAGAAATTACCAGATTGAAAGAACATTTGATGACAAAGAAGGACAACTGCAAGCATTGTCCTAAATGTTGAAAAGAGGCTAGAGAAGAATTGTATAAGTGCTTGGAGAATAAAAGGAAGCAAGATCATGAAACTTATGAAAAGGCAAGGTAAGATGTGTTTGGTAGCAATGGTGATAGTGAAGAAGAAGCTATTGTTAGGGACTAGTCAACATGCTTCAAAAGGTCCTATTGATATATATTATCATATAATTCAAAGAGAAAAGAAAGAGAAATTAATGTAATCAAGTATAAGGGATGCATGTGACAAGGAAGCTACAACACGAGTTCATCAATATATAGCTTATTTTTTGTACCAAGCTGGATTATCTTTCAACATGATCAAATTGGAAACTTTTCAAGATATGCTCACTGATGTTGGAACTTTTGGACAACATTTAGAAGGCTCTATCTTATCATGATATAAGAGTTTCACTACTTAACAAAAAGTTGACACGTGCTAAAGAATTATTAAAAAGCCAACGAGAAGAATGGGAAAAATTTGGATGCTCCATTATGTCTAATGGATGGACAGATAGAAAAGATAGATCCATCATCAACTTTTTGTTGAACACATAAAAAAAAAGAATTTCCATTGAATCTATTGATGTGTCAAACATTTCAAAGACAAGAGAGGTAACATTTATGTTGATGGATGATATTATGGATAAAACTGAGAAAGAAATAACTTATAACTGACAATGACAGTAACCATGTGAAAGCTGAAAATTTACTAGAAGAAAAAATGCCATATTTATATTGTGGAGTCATCATTTGTCTACTTATCATCTTTCCTAGTACTTGCTCCAACTTCAAGAGTGTCATTGTCTTGTTGAAATCTGCTCTTGTTGTTGCATAAGCCAGTCCAGAAGAAACTGCTCAAATCTACACCTCTGAAGTGTCTTTGAAGTTGGCTACGATATACTTGCAGCATCTCTTATGTCTTGCATTTATGAAGACAGCTTCAATTTGATCTCCAAAACCCTGCAAATCAGTCAAATATGGTTATAATTACAACCAACTATACAAAACTTATGCAATTAACAAGTAAACTATACCTTTTGGCCATCACTCATGAATGTAAGAAATTTTTCACTAGAATATGCGCCTACACAATCGGATAAGAGCTCCATGAACCACAACCAATTAACAGTGTTTTTTTCCAATAATTGCCCACACAATTGGAACCATATCATTGTTTGCATCTATCCCAATGGCAAGCATCAACACACCTCCAAATGGCCTCTTCAAGTGGCATCCATCAATACTAATGATAGGTCTACACCCATTCATGAAATCCCACTTCATAGCATGTAGGCATATAAATACCCTCCAAAATTTCAGAGGCAGATATGTGCTACTTATTGGGTATCCTTGCAATTTGATCACACTTCCTAGGTTCACATTGGGCAGCAATTCACAGTACTTATGGAGTTTTTGGTAGCCATTAATATGATCACCTTGAGCCTGCCTCCTTACTAGTTTTTTGGCTCTCCACAGTTTCCAGCTTTTGGGTTTTACCCCCGTGACTTTAGAAAAGCTCGGATTATTTTGTTATTCAAGTTCGTATTTGCTCTTAATAAATCTTTTATATGAGCTGCAATCCACTTAGGATTTGCTAAGCAGTCATCTGACACAGACAAGTATGCACGTCGTTGAGAGTCTTCACCATGAACACCTTCTAACCACTCAACCTTGAAGCATGTATCTTTCATCCTCTAGGGATACTCGCCTTTGCAAGATGCTGTTATCCTTGAAGGTTCATTCTTGATAAATTGAACTGGATATCTATTCCTGACTATGCATCCTTTTAATACAATTATGAATTCCTCATGATCCTTGAAAACCATCTTCACGTGGAAGACAAAATCATCATCTATCACACCTCTATACGAAACACCTCTGTAATCATGAATTGGATCCATCTTAATCTTCTTCTTTGTTCACCTACGTGATCCACGATCAAGTTGTCTCTCCTCATCACTATCTATCTCTTCACGTAACAAGTTCATATCATCATAATCTACATCTTAAAAGTCTATATGTTCACCAACTACTTCAACAACATAATCATCTCTCATCTAAATCTAACAACTGGAAGCTACTGTCATTACTGTCATCAAAATCTGATAAATGAAAGCTGCTGTCAACACTCCCATCATCATCTTCCATATCAGCCTCCTCTACATCAACAGCCTCCACAACAACCTCCTCCACATTAGATGCCTCCTCCATAACAGCCTCCTGATTCGTATCATCCTCCTCCTATACAACCTCCTCGTCCACAACATCCTCATCCTCCACAACCTCCTCATCCTCAATAACCTCTTCATCCACAACAGGCTCCTCTTCCACATTCTCTTTGTCCACATCATTAGCTTCCCTAGTCAAATCAACAACACCACCTGACATAGCCTCCTCCATATCAGACCCCACACCATGACAAGAAGTTTCACCTCCACATAGTCTGAGAAAAATATCTCTTGTTGGGACTGGCTAACGACGGCGGAGAACTTTTCTTTTCAGGCTTACAGTCATAAGGGGTATTCCTCTTTCATCACTCTAATCACATCTTTGTCTGCATAAATTTCGAAAAAGACATTACATCATCATCACAGCTGATCTCCAACCCCCCTTCCGATTTAGAACAACACAAAGAACTCTATTTTGAATACTTTATAAACATTTTCAACAAACTTGACAAAATAATAAAAATCAGGATCGACGTTATCATAGAATCTGGACTCACATTCGTAAACAAATTTCAACGAGATCCGTTTGCTCGCCATGCTCTCAAAAACCCAAGAAACTAGGATTTCTTAGTACCAAATTTGGGAAAAGACAGACGCACCAAAAATAAGTTTAAGGAAGAAGGACGAAAGGAGGCGGAGAAGCACAATTGGAGGAGGAGAAGCACAATAGAAGAGCTGAGTTTATGGAGGAGAAGCACGCCATAAGAGCTAACTTTAGATTTCTCGACGGTAGGTTGGTGAGAGAGGGTGAAAGAGAGTAACTTTTAAAAGTTACAATTTGTCTTTTACATAGTTAAAATGGGTAAAAGTGAAAGGAAAGGCATATTGGTCGTTTCCCGTGACCCCTGTCACGAGCTCCAGAAATTGGAGAAAAACGCCGATTCCGACATGAGGGGCTAAATGGTACAATTGTTCCAAACTTATGGGGCTTTTTAATCGAATTGCAAATGCCAAAAGGGTCAGCGTTAAATACCCCAACATGGGGCTTTTTGAAATAATGTTGTATGCACTAAAAGTGATGGCTCCTCTTATAAAGGTGTTTCGCCTTCTTGGTAGCGAGAAAAAATCAGCCATGAGTTCTATTTACTAGGCAATGGAGTAGTAGGCTAAAAAAACTATTATGATATCTTTTAAGATGGATGAAAGCAAGTATAAAGAAGTTTTTGCAATTATTAATACAAAATGGACACATCAATTTTTTTTTGACAACCCCTCTTTTGAATTTGATGTAGAAATAACATCTAGGTTGTATGGGTACATTAATAAGTTGGTTCATAATGCAGAATTAGTAACATACAAGAACATTATGTAAATTAAGTAAACTATAAATTATGTGATTTAAAATAAATTATGTAATTTGATGTACTTATATAACAGAAAAAACATATGTATACATGTACTTATATACCAATTCTTATTTCTCTGCACAATTTTTTTATTTATAATATTATACAATTTTGATAATATCTAATCCAAAATTATTTGAAAAATATATAAATAGATACAAATTTTTTTCATTATTTTTTACACCAATTCATCTCCTCTTATTTTTCTAATTAGTTTGAGAATATCTAACTAGATTTAGCATTGTACTATGTAGAGATCACTACAAACCAATAGAACTTTTGCCTACCTAGTACAATGCTAAATATAATTAAATATTAGATAACTAATTAAAAAATAAAAGATTAAAATCAGTATAAAAAAATAATGAAATAAATTATATCAATTTATAAAATTTTCAAATGATTTTAGAGTGAAAAATAAAAAATAATAAAAATAATTATAAGAAATTTTTAGGATAAAAATTTAAGATTTTTAAGATACTAATTTTTTCAATTACATAACTACATCAAATTACTTAATTATCAAATTAAATCAAATTACATAATTTATCTCAAATTAATTATTTAGATCTAAAAATTTGTATAAATTTAATTTAAATTTTTATTGGACAGAAGCTAGAAATCGTCAAAATAATTTTTACAAAATTTTTCCAATATTTTTTTATTTTTTTAAAATAAATTATTAATGACTGTGCTGACTTGGCCGACATGAGCACGCTATCGTAACTCCCCGGACAGGCAATTAGTACAACTTGCTCAATAACGAGCCACCACGAGGCAGACCAAGGCCATACACCGTGTAGTCTTAGACCAGCTCTTATTGTCTTGAACAAGATTGCAGACATCATTTCAGATTGAACCAAACATGCCCATAATAAACCTAGACGAAAAATTGTTAGTGAGACAGTGATACAACCAGTAACATAAATAAGAGGGAAAACTTAACCAATGTTCTTTGTGACAACTGATGGAAACGTGGTAATTACAAACCAAAATAACGATTTTTCAAATAAGATAAATCCAACCTACGGATAGATATTCACTCAACAGCATTTATCATCAACACAATTTTCATCAATAAAACCTTCAAGGAGATTCAATAATGAAGAGTAAATTAGCATGTGCCATGAAAGATCCACATGTATATTAATTACATTTTCCACACCAGGTTAGAACTAAAAAATAAATCTCAAAACAGAAATCAATACACGAATTTGCATTAACAAGAGAATGTGGGATGGAATCAGTAGACAAAGCGGGAATTATTACACCGCAATCTGTGGATACCATACCTACGGTTGTCTGGCCGCTGCCCGGATTTATAAAAAAACCCAGACTTTTAATTTAGCATTTGTTGTTCAACGAGCAACCCAAAAAAAATGATGATTACCCATTTACAAGAAACAACATATGCAAAACAAAATTGCACAAATAAACAAGAAAAAACCCAAATATTAGAGAACAAAGGGTTCATATCAAGTGTAAAAGGCTTTAGGATCTTTCATAATGGGGAAAATTTGGGGGAAAACAAAAATCAAAGAAATTGGGAAAATAAAAGAAAAAAATAGACACCAGAGCCCCTTAGGGCTAGCATCTTATCTGTTTCTATTCCCTCTTCCTTTGATTTGCTAAAGCCTCCCAATTTTCCAATCCCACTCAAGGCCTCTCTCTTTCTAATCACAAC
>SOPF01007552.1:0-24327 GCA_012979155.1 Hypericum perforatum | reverse complement strand
TGGTATCACATTTCGGAGATGTATCGGTGCCAATTTGTGGAACTAGACCGATATCGACTTTCAGAGAAAGACCGGTGTTAATTTTCGGAGGAGGACTGGTGTCAACTTTTGGAGACGGTCTGGTGTCTGTTTTCGAAGATGGATCAATGCCAATTTGCATTTTTTAAGGCGGTCTGGTGTCTTTTTTCAGAGATGGATCGGTGTGTTGTGGGGAAAAAGTAATGAGGATATCAAGGACGATTCCGTGATGGCTTGGAGGCTTGTCTCAAGGTCGGCTTTAACGATAGAAGTGAACAAACGACCACCACTACCTAACCGAGCTAAGCTCTTCTAACCAGGCTCTACTGCCCGGCCAACTAACCAAGTGCTAAAGCCCGACTTAAGAACTAAGATACAAATAGAAGCATGAGCTTGATAAAAGATTTGTGTGGTTGATTGATTGATGATTGATGCGTTACTCAAGCATCCCTTATATAGGCGGAGGATTCTATCTTCTCCTTGCATTCAGACTCTATCTTCTCCTTACACTCGAACTCTCCTAACACTTATCTTCGGGGATGTTTATCCATATCTTGTACCGAAACCCTTTCTTATCACATAATTCTCGAGACTTATCTCTTCCGGTTAATTTAGAGCCCGAGTTTAGCTCCTTCAACCACGTACAGTCTCTTAATATAGCTCTTCGAACACCTCGCTCAGCCATTGTCACATGACCTTTGGCTAGTCATGGTCCATTTGTGTGCTTACACTGAGAGAAAGGATAAATCCACTCTTTCGGGATCCTTACTTAGAATAGAATAGCCTTCTCTAATCTAAATCACCTGATGCTTGAATAAGATCTATTTTTTGGGCTGACCTTCCCTAAAGTAATGTAGGCCTTCCCAAGGCACAATAAGCCCTTCGCACCTCCTTAAAGTAAGATAGTCTCTTTGCGCCTTTCTGAGGTGAAGTAAGCCCTTAGCACCTCTCTAAGGCAATGTAGGATCTTTATATCCTCTTAAGGCAAAGTAAGCTTTTTATGCTTCCTCAAGGCAAAGTAAGTCCCTTATGCCTCCTTAAGGCCCATACCATTCCAAGGAAAAATAAGCTTTTAGTACCCCTCTAAGGTAAAATAGCCTCTTCAAGGCTAAGTAATCCCTTTACCCCTCCGTAAGGCTCTTCACACCCTTACAATGTGAAATAAGCTTTTAGCACCTCTCTTACATGAAATAAGCTCTTAACACCTTCTTTGGGCGAGGTAAGCTCTTAACATCTCCCTTAGGCGAGGTAAGTTCTTAACACCTCCTTTAGGCGAGGTAAGCTCTTAACACCTTCTCTCATGAAAGACAAAATACCTCTTCACACCTCCCTCTTCCGGAAGGCAAATAAAAGTCTTTACATCTTCCCTTCCGAAGGGTAAAGTGACTCTTCACACCTCACCTTCTGAAAGGCAAAGTGGCTCTTCACACCTCACCTTCCGAAAGGTAAGAAGTGCCTTAGTGAACCCATGTCTTCCGAAAGGCAAGAAAGGCCTAAGTGAACTCCCTCTTTCAAAGGCCATGCTTCAAGAAGACACCTCCTATGGAAGGCAAAATATCTTATTTAGTAACCATGAAAAACAAAGCACTTTGGGAAGTCACTTCCTTCCTATTAAAAGCCAAACACGAAACCCCCCTTGTAAGGGGTAAAATATTTTTTTGGTCACCCTTGAGAGGCAAAGTGCTTATGGAAGTCACACCCCCTTCTCTAAGAGCCATGCACATAAAACCCCTTTTAGGAGGTAAAACTTTTTTTTGATTACCCTTGGGAGGTAAAGTACTTATGGAAGTCACTTCTCTCCTCTCTTTTAAGTCATGCGTGGGATCCCCTACTACACGGAGGTAAAACTTCATTTTTAACCACTTTTGGGAGGTAAAGTGCTTAGAAGTAACTTCTCTCCCCTCCTTTAAGTCATGCATAGGACCCCCCATTACAAGGAGGTAAAGTTTCTACTTTGGTCAGTTATGGGAGACAAAGTGTGTATGGAAGTCGCACTCCCCCTCCTTTAAGCCCACATGCACATACCCTTTTTGGAGGTAATATTCCACTTTAGTCACCTTGAGAAGGTAAAGTACTTTATGAAGTCACTTGTACCCTTCTCTAAGCCACTTTATGCAAGTAAAATTTCCACTTACTACCTTCTACAAGGACAAGTACTTCATGAAGTACTAAAAGTGGTCATTCTCAAAAGGTAAAATTACCATAACATCACCGTGGGAAGATAAACATTATTTTTATGTTCTAACAATGCTCCCCGCATGGTGATATTTTGAATCAACAAAATAAGAATGGTCACCATGTAGTTCTTAGTTAAGTGAATGACTCCCCATTTCAAAATTTTCTTTTGTATTTATATGGAAAGCCCACTCATTCTCTCTCCTCCTTCCATTTTTCTCCAAAAACTCAAACCAATCTTCTCCATCTTCCTTCTCTCTCACCAAAAAGCCACTGTGAGCCACCCCGATACTAGCAATCTTTGCCTTCAAGCTTCAACAACTACCAATGGCTCTGTCTCCAAGCTCCAGCCGCCACTCAATGCTGGTAAGTCCTCTCTGGCCGAGCTCTCCTTTTCCCCTATTTTTTTATTTTTTTTATTTTTGGGGTCGAGGTCTTGTACATCCTAGGATATTGCTATAGTAATTGGTATTGGTGCCCTTGTGACTTGCTTGTATAAGAATACTTGGTGAGACATCTTTTAGACTCCGCACACCACGTGTTCGATAAAATGCTCAAGTGACTTTTGAACCTCTCTTGTAGCTTGAATCTTGTTTAAATTTACCTAAGTCTTGTTTGGTTATTGTGAGCCACCTAAGCCGAGCCTTTCTATGCCTCCATTTAAGCATGCATTTTGGCCTGATAAGATAAATATGTGAGCTCTTTTTCCACCTCTCCTAGGTGGTTCGGCCTACCATCTTTGCTTAAGCAAGGATCATGTCGCTTCTTTAGTCAATATGCATTTTCCAGCCTCCTTGGTCTTGCTTGAGTGAGAACCAATTGGTGCCCTCTTGTAGGCGTGAGTTTACTAGATGAATGTGCAAGCTTGTCTCTACTCCCTTCCTTTTGGAAGGCTCGATCGATGATTCTTGTTTAAGCAAGGGTTATGTCACTCTCCAAGCAAACATGAAATTTTGGCCTTGAGTAAGCAAATTTGTTAGCTTGCTTCATTACCCATGCTTGAGGGTTTAAGCCAGCTTACCTTGGGTGAGTATGGTAGAACCATTTTGTCACCTATACTTGTAAGACCCTTAGTCAGCTTATGCTTGCAAGACCCTTAGTTGACTTATACTTGCAAGACCTTAGTCGGCTTATGTAGGTGATGTCGCCTTTCACAAGTATAATTATTCTTCTCATCATGTATGCTTGTGGAACCTTTGATTGATTGATGTAAGTTCGAATTTGATTAGCTTCTTTTAACCTAAATTTTCCTTTTTGCAGGTACTTTAGGCCATAATGGAGAATCTTGTAGCTAGGATATATTCAGTGGAGGAGGACTATAGTGACGATATTGATACCTCCCTCCTAGATGACGATCATCTAGGGGATGACCCTGGTACTTCATGTTCAGGGGAGATGGTATCACAGGCATATCGGAAGCATCTTCTAAGTCAGAGAGTTTTAGTCTTAATCATATAGTGCGCAACCTTAAGCATCTTTCTAATAAAGGGCTTCTCGCTATCTATCCACAAGATACCACATTATTCCAGGGTGTAAGAAATGACTTAAGTGACTAGATGGAGGATAAGTATCAATGGCTTACTTGCTCAAAATCTTATAACTGTTGGTATAGCTGCTAGTCGAGCTATATGGAATAGTTTAGGCTATGCTTTTCACACTATTGTCTCTTCACTTATTGAGTTCTCCACTTGTGACTTCAAGCTATGCTTTTCTCTACTTGTGGCTCTCTTACAGTATTGGTGTCCTAGCACCAACACTTTTCTCTTCTACTCTGGTAAGCTTGTTTGTATGTTGGAGCCTTTTTCATTTTGTCTAACTAGACTTCCATAAGTAAGGTGTTGCTCTGTCTATGTCTTATAAGCATGAGAACCATAACCCTCTATAACATGGCAGTGCTGTTCAACCTCCATCCTCATGGACATATGGTCATAACGGATAGTTTAGACAAGTTAGATAGAGATTTTAAGGACCCTTTTGCTATCATATTTTTAGCAGGCATAGCCAAGACATACTTGGAGTACCTGAAGGCCTATATATAGCCAGTTGATGCACCTTCTTCTCTTAATGAACATATGGCCTTTCTTTAGCTATGGTTCTCCTACTAGATCATGTGTCTTAATAGGCAGAAGGTGTCTTCGAAATGAGAGAACCTGGTCTTCTCCATAGCTCATGGGGTTGAGTTGGCCATGGGAGAGTTCATCCTTTACTAGCTGTACCATCATATGACATGGTATGTTCTCTCTCAATGAGAGGATAGTATCTTCAATGCCTCCGACCCCTTATAGATAGCTGCTCTCTGGGTCATTACCTATTTCCCTTCCTTAATTTGCCCAGCTAACTTACCTGATCCTTGCCCCTTATACGGTGCTGCATATTTTAGCAAGGTAGAGGTTGTGGTTCTGAAGAAGAGTTTAAGAGCCTACTTTTTTACCTTTGACGAGGACTACTATATAACCCTTGTCAGAAGTGCCTCAAAGTCTAAAGACCATTCTTCATCCACAACATCTTTAGGATCAGACATTTTTCCCTCCTTTTAACCACTTTTGAAGGAGGAGTTTCGCCCATCCTTCCTCTCATTTAAGGTTATGGCAACTACTACCGCTCACTAGAAAAGTATCCTAACCACTCATGACTTAGTCTGTGGATGCACCAAGGGTAAGGTGGTCGTAGAGCCTTATCACCTGCATGTCGTGGCACAATAATTTAGGCTAGTACAATGTGTTCCTTTTCTCCCACTTATCTCTTTGATAAGTTCAAAAGGACGAGGAAGAGCAAGTTCTTCCATTGGGTCTTGGCTAAATGGGTTCTGAGGATAAAGACCTTCATTTTGTCTCTAGCATCATTCGATAGTTCTCGATCTAGGGAGAATTACCGATCAGTATCTTTTTTCGTGGATATAATTACCTTACTAGACCCACAATACTACTAAGCTAAGTAAGCTCTTTCGTCTACCTTTGGCTGGGGCCAAGGAACCCTAAGATGCTGGTGATCCTGAGGTAACTGTACCTACCGTAAAGCTCTCAATTAACCATAAGCAAGATAGGTCAGGTCGGGTGAAGTCTTCTCAGACCTTGGCTCACATTGCCTCAACTAATGTGGATGTGCACGGAGCTGATTTATCACCTTGTCCAAGTATCGAGTCTCCTCTAAAAGGCATGGGCTTTCTTTGATAGACTAACTTTAAGTTTTTTACTTCTAGATCCTTTTTCTAACCTTAGAGTAGGGATGACCGGCAATCCAACCTTTAAAGACTAAGGGATTGCTCGTGAAGAGCTACTTCACTCCTCCTCCTTCCTGAATAAGGTTTGTTCAGCTATCTCAACCCTTAGAGGTTCTTTCGCATAAATGCTCTTGATCACCTATCTCTGAAATTAGTTGTGTATTCATAGATCTTCTTTGATCAAGATGAGTTTGCTCTCCCGCATGCTGAGCCTGTAAGCAGTCAAGCACCCTTGCCCTGCTCCGAAGAGCCTATATGTGATCTAGTAGAAGGTGTATAAGAGAAGTATGGTCCTAGGAAGGTTCTCGAGATCGTAAAGCTGACTCCTCTGACCTTAGTAGCCCCTAGCATCTGCAATTTATAAAGCTACTATCCTAGACTTATAAGACGATGAATCTGACCTAGTAAGCTTGATAACTTCTTCCTTAACCCATTTGGGTCATGATACTACTTAACCATTCCCACTCCCAGGTCCCTTTTGAGTCCTTTTTGGATATTGATACAGATGAAGGACTAGAATCAGCGACATACTCCCTTGCCTTACAGTCTATTGCTAAAAAGGACGTTACATTCTAAGGGCATATTGAGGCTCTGACCTGATTTATGGCTGCTATCCTTAAGACGAAGAATTTTAGTCTTAGTGATGAGTTATCTTTGACCATGTATGAGGTTGTGGCCTTCTTGAAGTCCCACAACTCTAATATCCCCTCGGCTAGGGTTCGAGATATGGTCTCCTCTCTTAGCCAAGACTTTACTGGCCTCCTTGACAGGTAATTCTTGAAGAGTATCTTATTTTTGCATATGTATGCTCATCCTCTTACTTTTACCTATATGTAGGTCTAAGCATCACCAGAAGCATGTTAAAGCACATTATTCCTTCACCCAGGTAGTTGAAGCTGACAAGAGGGCCTTAATTGAGGCAGAGAAAAGCATAAGGCTTCATTATGATTAACTCTCCTCTATCAAGACCCATAATGGCTTCACAGAAAAGGGGTATCCAGGACTACAAGATAGAGATGGAGCAACTTTGGGTAGAGCTAGTTGGTGTTGAAGCTAGGATACTCGAAGAACAATCCAAGCTGACTAAAGAGAAGAGAAGGGAGACGATCCTGAATCAGGCTTTAGTAATATTCAAGGATGAGTTCTATGCTAGCTATATCACTAGTACCTATCATTCTAAAGCCAAGTTGAGGGAGCTTGAAGGCTCTCACACTCTAGAGAAAGAGATCTTGGAGAAGGCCTTTACCCTTATGAAAGAGGCCATCGCCTACTCTCGTAGGGAGTTTGGCATTTGAGTGTGTTGGTCCTCTCAATAATCGATTAGGCCTTTAACTTAGAGGTATGGATTATTTTGGAACCTATGTATGGATCACTCTTTTATTTTGGATATTGCTCCAAGCTTTCATCGACCTCTATAGGATGTTAAAAGTTATCTTTATTTCAAAGTAAATGAGTTTCTAAAGTCAGAAATGCCTGTTATAGAATAATAACTATCAACATTGCTAAGGTGGCCTATGTTGGGCTAGAGTAAATGTCTTAAAGTCTGGATCACATCTCTTGTTGGTATTCTCGAGCATACTCTTCAAATAGGCTATCATCTACTCCCTCCTATATGCTAGGTTGATGTGTCTTTAAGTATAGCCCGTTGATAGGTGATGTACAAAAAATTGATGAACAATTTAACGTACAATCAAATAGTGTAGTAGATAAGTAAGGTTCGAACTGAGGATTGGAAACAAGTCTAAATATTCAGAAAGATGCAACTTGAGTAACAATTATTTTAGGTGAGACAAGTTTGCTTGTGATGAAAGTAAATAATGCTAGAAATGTAAAAGTGTAAGAAGAACATAGTTTTAACAATAAAGACAAATTGAGCATGATACCTTCACAGATCGACAGCCTATACCAAGGTTATGGTTCTTATGAAGTCCTAACTAGTACCCAGAGTCGTCTAATGCATCTACCTAACGCTTTCGCTCATTAAGTTGATAAAACCAAGATTGTAAAGGCTTAAGTTACCAATTAACACTTTTGCTCATTAACCAGGCTTAGAACTAAATCAATCCTAATTATGATGATTACTCCTAAGGGGTTACTCATATGATATCAAGACGTCTCACTAATACCTAAGAATATGCTAATTAATTCTTTCACTAACTTGAGTGTCTGTCGGTCCACTCTTATCAATTTGGATCGTAACTTAGGTGATCAAGCTAAGTTAAGCATTAAGTACACCAACTAACAACTACTTCGCATGATATTCAAACCATAACTCAATAAGACAGTCAATCACATGGTCAAGGCATCGTGCTCAAAAGAAGACTACTTGCTATATATAATAATAGCAGACGAAGTAATAATAGATGAATTCATATTAATAAGATCGGGTAAAGAAAGCTTAGTCTGGATGATTCTGCCTTCTACCTTAAACAAACTAAATAAATCCATGTCGAGAGTCTCTAAATATTATTCGAATGAATTGTTCAGCCAAAAGTTGCTTCTAAACTAGGGCTAGAGGCATATTTATACCCTAGCCGCCAAAAAACCTAGAGAAATCTAGAGTTCTTCCTAACTAGTAGGTCAAAATCACTTAATCAGATGGACCATCAACCGCTGGACTTGTAGTGATCACTATTCCAGAACTCGCTCCTCTATGCCTAGTACCCGCTAACTTCGTAGCAATTGTTGGCTTCCCTTTGCAACCTCGATCTTGATCTGCCTCCTTGCCTTGCTCCCTGTTGCACTGTGTTCACTTGCGAAGACTGTATAAACATCAAATAAGCTATTGTTTGGAGTTCAACCATAATAACAAACTAATATGTTGAACAAATGCTACAATCATCATAGGAATAATGCCTATTTCATTACCCAGATGTACTTCTCCATTGACATCAGCGAGCCAATAAAACCCACTCCAGAGCACATCATGTACTTCAAAAGTTTCTTCCTAATTGAGAGACCATTTTCGAAGCTCAGGGTCCTTGCAACTTGGTGGGAGCACCACGCGCCATACCAAGTTTTCCTCTCAAAGTGCTTCTCTCAGACCTTTTTATTGTATGCCTTTTCTATAGCCTTCTTTTGCTATAGGATGACATCTAATGCCTTAAGCCTTACTTCGAGGAGGTCTTCGAGGGTAGCCAACATCGCTAAATCATAGTCTAATATTGATATATGCATTTGTTTGGCTCTCCTTAGTAATTATACTATCAGCTATAAGGATATCATGACATTGTGTCCATAGGCTAGAGCGAACAATGTGGTCCTTGTTGCCCAATTCTTTGTTGTATGAAATGTCCAAGAGCTTCTGACAGTGCTAAGTGACAAGTTTGGGGTCTCTCTCTTCTGGCCTTCTCTATACATGCCTTTAGCATCTTGTTATTTTGGCCTGGCCATTTTCTTGTGCATAATAAAGGGTTGAATGGATGATCTTAAAACCCATGTCCTTTGCAAAGTTTCGAAAATCTTTCCCCATAAACACGGTGGCTTGATCAGTCATGATAGTCTCGGGTATCCTGAATCTATGAATGATATATTCTTTAAAGAATTGGATGACCATTTCTTGATTCACCACTTTCATTGGGATGACTTCTACCCACTTAGTGAAGTAGTCTATTGCCACGATAATGAAGAAATAACCTTTAGTTGAGGCGGGGTGGATTTTTTTAATCATGTCCACTGCCCATTCTCTAAATGGCCAAGACTTCACTATAGGATAAAGTAGGTTGGCTGAGGTGTGTTGTACTGGTCTATGCCTTTGACACTCCTGACACCCTTTGGCATATCTTATACAGTCTTCTGCCATTCCTGGCCAAAAGTAGCCATCACAGTACATCAACCATCTCATCTTGATGTCTGATTGATGTGCTCTATAAATATCTTCATAAATCTCTGTCATGGCTAACATAGCTTCTTGGAGACTTAGGCAAGTTAAGAGTAGTCTATCTACGGTCCTTCGATAAAGTGTATCATTGATGAACTCAAAGCGAAGGGCCTTTATCTTTAAGGACTTGTCAGAACAAGAGTTCGAGTCTTTGAAGTAGTTGACATACTCTTGTCTCGAGTCTTGATCAAGTTGAAGGAGGCCAATCTCTATTACTTGGACTGTTAGAGTCATGTCGGCTAACACCATGGTTATCCTAATCTTAACCGATACTGTATCAAATCTTATGAATGCGCAAAAGCTGAATCTAGCCTACGCTAGCCTGTTAGCTCTAAAGTTTTTAGTTTGGTTAATAAATTCAATGATGGCATCTTTAAAGCCCCTTAATAGTTCTTTAGCTGCTTCGCAATACTCTTTGAATCCTTCGCGTCCATACTTAAAATCTCCTGTGATTTGATTGATAACTAGCATAGAGTCTCCAAACACCCAGACATTCTCAGCCCCAAGGTCTCTTTGGGTGAGTAGGCCAAGTAATAGGTCTTCATACTCCGTTTAGTGTTAGTACAAGGGAAGTCAAGTAGGAATGATGTTCTTGTTTTTGCACCATTTGGGGACTTGATAACAAACTTGGTTCCTGCATACTTCTTAGTTTGTGAGCCATCAAACCATAGTAACAAGTATTTTTTGGTTACTAATCCGAAGTCCACTATAGTATCAACAGATATATCTATACATGGGTGATCTGCTAAAAAGTCAGCTAATGCCTGGCCTTTCATTGCCTATTGAGAGACAAAAGTGAGGTTGAACTTGACCAATGCTAGTACCCATTTGCTAACTCTCCCTCTCATGATAAGTCCAGTGAGTAGGTATTTGATGATATCGGTCAGGGCAATCACCCTTATTTCCCTAGGGAGAAGGTAGTATCTCAACTTTCTGCATGCAAAGAAGAGGGACAAGCATAGCTTCTCTATGGGAGAGTATCTTGTCTCTGCTCCTAGCAAGGATTGACTCAAATAGTAGACTACTTGTTCTCTCCCATCTTCATTCTGTTAGGCAAGTAAGCATCCTATAGAGTCGTAAGCAGTTGATAGGTATAGAAGTAGTGGTTATCCAGGTGTCGGGGGAAAGAATACAAAAAGAGATAATAAGTAGTCCTTTAAGTCATTAAAGGCTTGCTGGTATTTTTCTTCCCATATAAATTCACCCCATTTTACCTTGAGTAAGTTAGTGAACGACCGATGTACGACCCATCGTGTTGGATATGAACTAGCGTAAGAAGTTAATTTGACCGAGGAAGTGTTGTAGTAGCTCTTTGTTATTTCGAGGGGGTTGAGCTTGTTGGATAGCTCTCACTTTATTTTTGTCTATCTCAATTCCCCTCTTGTGAACAAGGAAGCCTAGGAAGTTGCCTGCTGAGACACCAAAGGTACTCTTCAAAGGGTTTATCTTAAGCTGATGCTTGCACATCCTTTCAAATGATCTCTTCAAATGGTCAAAGTGTCCCTTATGATTATGTGACTTAACCACGATATCGTCTATGTACACCTCCATAAATTGACCAATAAAGTTGGGGAAGATTAGATGCATCCCATTTTGGTATGTTGCAATGACATTCTTAAGTCTAAAGGGCGTAACAACCTATTTGAAGATCCCTATGGACCATGGACAATGAAAAGCCATTTTGTGTACATCTTTTTCTGCTAGATAGATTTGGTTGTATCCCGAGTGATCGTCCATGAAGCTCAATACTTCATGTCCAATCGCAGCATCAACCAACATATCAGCTATGGGCATTTGATATTTGTCTTTTGAAAAAAGCATTATTTAAGTCTTAAAAGTCAATACATACTCGGATCTTACCATTCTTCTTGATCACATGTACAATATTAGATAGCCACTCCACATAATCGGCCTTTCTAATAAAGCTGACATTGAGTAGCTTATCAATTTCTAACTTGACTTTTTCTACTACCTCTAGCATCATCTTACGCATTGGCTAAAGGCTAAAAATCAAGCCTTATAGGAAGCCGATGCTCAATAAGGAGCCTATTTAGACCCAGCATCTCATCATAGTCCCAAGCAAAGTAATCTTGGTACTTATTTAATAGTTCTATCAGGTCTTCTTCAAAGTCTCTAGGGAGCCCGTTCACTGATAAATATAGGTCGGCGTCCCTTCTCTGAGTGAAGTAATATCTCCTTTAAGAGGTCCCTCTCTTCGGCCTTAGCATCATCTAATTTGCTTGGGGCCGGATGGAGGTTATTCATCTTCAGTGTCTCCATGGGGTCTTGGCTATCATCTTTGAAGATAAATTCAGCCATTTTATACTGTGACAAGGCGTAGACCTCCGACCATCCTATTCATTGTTTTTCTCTTCTTTCAGTCTTGAAAGGTAAGCCTAAAGGCTTGCCTTTTGGGTATGACTTTTGGAGGTTGAGTAGATAAGGGAATCACTCGTTTGACTGAGCTTACATAACCAACGACCTATCCTTCCTCATTGCATCGTGCGAGAGTAGTTAGCATGATGGACCCATCATAGAAGGCCGCCTTAACACAGTTGGTAGTTGCTTGAAATGGATTTTTGTCTGCAGCTATTACCTCCACCTTTTCATTTGACATCCATTGGATCAGAAATTGGTGGAGAGAGGATGAGATGACCTGGTGATGTGATAAATCTCGGTTATAAATTACGTGCAAGAGAATATGATCACACAAGTAATATAGAGTAAATATGATCGTCTCCACAGGGACAGAATAAATAATTCTCTAAGTACTAGATTATGAATTCTTAATCTTAATTTAAGAGATTTAAACTGAATGATGGGTTGATTTATCTAATACTACGGATCGTCACACGAACTTAGGGTTGTCAATCCTAGACTCATACTACAATCAAATTGTAGCTACGAAACAAAATGAAACGAAAAGAAGAAATGGATATAATCTCATCCTATGAACTAAGGTTATCAAGCTCAATCCAAGAACATACAACACGAAATAATCAAGTAATAAACAACCAAGGAAAATAAATATAAAAACAGATATTGTATTGTAAGATACGAAAATACCTTGTTACTTGAATGATCCGAATTATTGATTATAATCGTCTAGAGCAAAAGTAATAAAAATTAAACACTAGGGTTATGAGTCTTGCGCGAAAGCAATCAAGAGTATCCTAAAACTTAGGTCTCAACACCTTATATAGGTGAGCCCAAATTCCTAAAGAATTCTAAATCAACTAAATAGGTAAAACAAGTTGAAAATTATCAGGCCAGCGCTCGCTAAAAAGCCAGTGCCCGCTCCCCCAGCATCCGCTCAGAAGCCAGCGATCGTTGGGTCTCTCATAAATAGCTTCTGTTCTTCCCCCAGTGTTTGTTGGGTAGCCAGCGGCCGCTGAGCCTATCGCAGATCTTTATCAATTCTTCTTGCAGCCTCCCCAATCCTTGTCCAACTCACCGTGCTCACCCAAACACCTACAAAACACACGAAACTATTAAATATTCTACTTCTCGACTCAACAAGACATAATGATATAGAAAACATGCAAAACTTGACTCAAACTTACCTAAAACACAGCTAACACACATCCGACTAACACTAATATGACATGTGTGTGCACACAAATCACACCCTCACACTTACTTCCTTGCTTGTCCTCAAGGAAGGCGCATCAGAAAACCAAACAAGTGGCATCCATAAGTTTCAAATTCGTGCCACAAATCTACCCCCACAATCACGCAGTTCACACACTTGAGCATGATGAATAAAAAGCATATAGACATCTTATCCTCAATTATTTAATCAAGTTTTTGCACCAAGTACTCTATGCTAGAGAGGTAACCACTCGTAGGGTTGGATCAATTTAAACTCACATGTATATAGTGGTCAACTTCCCTACTCTCGTGCATACCTCCGAGGTCTAAAAATGCTAAATATCATACCAAAACACACTCGAAACAAGGCAAATTATGTCATCTACAGGACTTTAATCGGGTTATAATAGGGCTGAGGGTAAAGGTGAGGATATATAAGTATGGGTAGTAGTTAAACCACCCAATCTGAGGAGCTATACAAAAATGTTCTAACTCTCGTCTATTCTACGCATCTCACTCTAAGTCTAAGCACTCGTCCCAATGTAACCCGAATCCTAAAGACCAATTTTCCAACTTGCTTGCTTTATTCCTTGTGCTTTTCTTATTTTTTCATGCTCATTTCATTCTTTTCCACTTTTTCTTGAATTTTCACTTTTCCTTTTCCCAAAATTTTTTCTTTTTCTTTTTTCTTTCCTTCTTCTAATGCAAGGTTTCTTTCTTTCTCTTTTGTTAATATAACAAGCCAGGTCTTTACATTTTTGTTGGTCTTAATCTACCTGTTATTCCCACTTTATGATCCTGCCCAAGCTATACTACTATATGAACCCTTATAAAATTTAGGGCTTAGGCATATCATTACTGTGCTTGCACGTAATTTTGTTCCAGATAGCGATCCTCCTAGAAGACTTTAGGTCCAACTGTCATTGATACTGGTCACCTACTAGCATGGTGCCTATTTAAGAAGACCAAGCACCCTAGCAGTGAGCCCACAATGCATTTTGTTCAGTGGGAAAAATGAAAGCCAATTTAGGACTAGCTTTGCAAGTAGCCTGAGGTTCCCATTCTAGAGCACCAAGCTGACATATCCGAACTAACCCAGCACATCACCAATCTGGAGGACCAGGACCAGACATTGGCTTCTAACCAGGCTTCTCGTTAGGAGCAATACCAAGTAGACCAGGAGTACATACGTGCACAATTTGCAGATTAGGATGAATAGTGGGCTTGGCTCCGGAGTCAATTCCCACCACCACCACCTTTACATCCTTGATCAGGTGTTCCAGCTCCTATTTCCTTTGTCTTTCCTTCGTGTCTGTGCATTACTATGTGCTTTATTGTTGCTGTGTGGCATGGCTCTACACATTGAGGACAATGTGTTTGCTAAATGTGTTTGCTGTTATCTTTTTTCTTTATTTGTGTATTGTCTTGTGTTTTTGATTGATGTGTTGTGATGTTTTAATCTGTTATATGTATATGATCGAGTCTGTTTTGTGTGTGACTTGTACTTTTGATTGATGTATTTTTTAGTTGCACAAGTGATGAAATACCCCGTAAAATTTAGAACTTTTGTCATAGGAAAAGGCCCATGTCACGAATAAAACAACCTTGAGTAGAATGAGTAGAGGTATATAGCACCTTCACCCTTGATCGGTTAGGCTAGTCATTGCATCTGGTAGGCTAGACTAGAGAGATAACGAGTGACCTTGTGAGGATTCTGAGCCAAAGGCGAGGACAACCCATTCTTATTTTATTCATGAGGTATGTGCATAATCCGAGCAATGAGAGTGTTACATGATTACCTAGCATGACTTAATGAGGTAGAAAGTGTCAAGAGCCATTTTTATATGAACCTAGAGCCTTAGAGCCAAAAATCCCTATACATATCCATTGTTTAAAGTTATGTCAGTGTAGAAATCAAGCGGTCTATCTCCTCCCTTAATTCCTATTAACCTTATCATCAATGGTTCATCGGCTGTGAAGGGTGTGCCATAAACACGTGTAATGAAAGCGGCATTATTTTCATCGACAACAACCATGTAATAAAACTTGATGATCGTAGCAGGATCAAACTCAACCTTAGTATTGGCAAAATATTCCCACCCCATGTCCTGCAACACACTTCTCACATGATACTCATTATAGGTAGTATAAATTCATAAGACTTGAAGCAGAGGTACTTGTCGCCTTCCTAATCGTGGTAGATCAAAAAAGGTGCACCATACTTTTCCAAAATGTCCAAGAGGGGAGCGGTGTCGATCTAAACGATAGCAGCCCAGTCCCGCTTGGCAGTAGTAGTAGTGCGGAAGAGTGATGACATCGCAGTAGCAGTCAATAGCAGTGATGGGTAGCTGACGACGATGGATGGGAGTGGGTTGGCTGGAGAGACCTTGTCGATAGGAACAAAGCCCAGATGGTGGTGTGCAACGACTCCCAACCATTTGCTCAAAATCTGCAAAAGAACAAAAATTAAGGCAAAATTCATAGAGGAGGGGTGAGTGGTGGCTAGTGTTGGTGCACAGAGGTGGTCTGGTTAGGATATGGTGGTAGGTGGTCGGCATAGGTAGCTGGTAACGATGGGGATGGTGGGTCGTGATAGGTTTGGGGAATTGAAGGAGTTGGGTATTTGGAGGAAGGTTGGGAGGAAGGTTAAGGGGGAAGATTGAGTGAGAATGAAGAGGGAAAGTGTTTGAGGAGGGGGAGGGGTCAGTCTGTTTGGTGTGTCTACTGTCATACCCCAGCAGTTGCTGAGGTACCAGTGATCGCTGGGCCCAACGTCCATTACATAAAAAAATATTCTAGACCTCCCCTCTAACGTCTGCTGGGTAGCCAGCGGTCGCTGGGCCTCACTGTTTTTGACTCCTTTGCATTTAGAATGCGCATCAAGGCTCGTCTTGACCTGTTGTTCTGCAAAAACAAACTAAAATGACATATTTTTGTGAGGGTGACGCTATATACATTCCCCTATAAATCTACAAACTCAGAAAAACTTGGACGAGTGACACTAAATAGAAGAACAAAAACTAGAGCAGTGTTAGAAGTAGTTCTAAGTTAACGTTGTTAGCTTGACGAGGAGAAAGTTTTACTAAGGTGTAGAGCCTTCAAGGTCCATATTGGACTCTTGTTTGTCGAATTGATCACCCAGATATATCTTTAAACGCTGCTCATTCACTTTAAACTCTTCATGCATGTCTAGCTTATGAATTTGGACCGCCCCATGAGGTGAAACAGTAATAATTGTGTAGGGGCCAGTCCATCTTGACTTAAGTTTCCCTGGAAAAAGTTTAAGATAAGAGTTATATAAGTGTACCTGTTGGCCGATAGCAAAGTTGTGGTGTAAGATCTTCTTGTCATACCACTTCTT
Organism: Hypericum perforatum; assembly: GCA_012979155.1. NCBI lineage: Eukaryota > Viridiplantae > Streptophyta > Magnoliopsida > Malpighiales > Hypericaceae > Hypericum > Hypericum perforatum. The sequence continues at coordinate 8,082 of SOPF01007552.1, read as the reverse complement.
GGTCTTCTCTTTGTAGAGTTTGGCATTTTCATAAGTGCTTAGTCGAAACTTATTGAGCTTTTCCAGTTGTAATATTTGCCTCTCGCTGGCTTTATCAAGATTCAGGTTCAGTCGATAGAGGACCAGTTGTAATATTTGCCTCTCCCAATTAAGGACCAGGTTGATTTCCTTGTAGCACTCAAGTACCTTGCCCAAGTGTAGAAGACATTCCTCATATGAGTCTCCAAACATTGAAGAGTCATCCATGAAGATCTCTATTTGACGTACAATTATATCAGAAAAGATTGCCATCATACATCGCTGAAAAGTAGCAAGTGCATTACAGAGATCGAAAGGCATTCGGTGGAAAGCGAAAGTACCATAGGGGTAGGTAAAAGTGGTCTTCTCTTGGTCTTCTGGAGCAATAGGGATTTGAAGATAACCAGAGTAGCCATCCAGAAAGTAATAGTAAGCATGACCTACTAGTTTATCCAACATCTGATCAATGAATAGTAGTGGGAAATGATATTTCCAAGTAGCCTTGTTCAGCTTTCGGAAGTCAATACAAACTTGATGGCCTACTACCACCCGTGTAGGGATAAGCTCATTGTTCTTGTTAGGGACAACTATAATTCCTTCTTTCTTCGGTACACACTGTATTCGACTTACCTACTTAGAATATGAAAATGGGAAGATAATGCCAACGTCTAACCACTTGATTACTTCCTTTCATACTACCTCCTTCAGCTTTGGGTTAAGCCTTTGCTGGGCTTCCACTGATGGTGAAAAATCATCCTCTAATGATTTTGTGCTAGCAAAGAGAGGGACTAATGCCTTTGACATCTCCAAGTGTCCATTCAATTGCTTCCTTATGCTTTCTGATCACCTCTAGGAGCTGTTCTTCCTGTTTCAGAGTCAAAGAGGTAGAGATAATGATATAAAGCTTATTACCTTTGTGCGGATAAGCATATTTGAGGTGTCTTGGGAGTGGTTTGAGCTCTAGTTCTGGTGGTGTGATGGTGGATGCTTGGAGCCTTAACCTTTGTGTGTTCTCTAGCTCAAGAGATTCCACTGCACGTATCCATAATACTTGCTCTCTTGAGTCCTGCTCATCTTCTGCTAGTTCAAGTTCATGCATAAGCTCAAAGTTGTCTTTAGCGAAAGTATCTAGGCTGTGTGAGGTCACAATCTCATCAATCACATCAATCCTATAGCAGTCATCTTCAGTAGAAGGATACTTGGCTGCTTCAAATACATTGAACACCACTTCGTTGTCACACACTTTAAACCATAGTTCTCCTTTCTCCACGTCAATGCTAGTCTTTCCTGTGACTAGGAATGGGCGACCAAGGAGGAGTGGAATATCATGATCTTCTTCCATCTCCATAATAATGAAATCCACTAAGAAGATTAAGGTATCAACCTTCACGAGCATATTCTCCACTATCCCCTTGGGTCTAACTACTGACTGATCTGCGAGCTGGAGAACTATTGATGTGGACTTCATATCTCCTAATCCAAGCTTCCGAAATATAGAGTACGGTAAAAGATTAATGCTTGACCCAAGATTGATGAGTGCTTTTTTGAAAATCTAATCTCCAATGGTGTATGGAACAGTAAAACTACCGGGATCCTTTTCTTTTGAGGGAGATCCTGAGTCAAGACTACACTGCATCCCCTAGTCAAAAGAATAACCTCAAAGTCATCAATGCTCTGATTCTTTGAGATGAATTCCTTAATTCACTTTCTTTAAGTAGGCATCTACTCAAATGCATCAAGAAGCAGAATGTTGATGTGGAGATTCTTGAATAGTTCCAGAAACTTCTGATAGCTTAGGTGAGATGCCTGCTTGTTAAATCTTTGAAGAAAAGGTGGTGGAGGATATCTTCTCTCTTGTGCTGGCTTGATAGTTTCTGCTGTAGATTTGTCTTTCTCTGCTGCTGTAGGAATCACCCAGAGTTCTTCTTCTTCCTCTTTACTCAATGGTTTTTCTGGAAATTTTATCGCTGGGCTGGCGGCATTCTTCCTCAAATCTAGTCCACTCCTGGTTGTGATTGCCTTGCAGTGCTCTTGCTTAGTAGGAGGGACTTTTGTATTGCTTGGGAGTGTGTTCGGCTGCCTTGTATTCAACTGAAGTGCTAGCTGACCAATTTACATTTCCAGATTTCTGATCGTGGCCTCATGACTGAGAACTTGCTTCCTTAACTCATCTTCACTCCTACGATCTTACTGGGGCGGTGCTTGTTGTTGCTACTTCTACTGATATAGCTGGGGTTGTTGTGGTAGTGGACCTTGAGCATTGCCAGTAGCCATAGGTGATTATTGTTTTTGAGGTACCTACTGACCTGCATTGTTTCTCCATGAAAAATTTGGGTGGTTTCTTCAACCCGGGTATAAGTGGCAAAATATGGATCATTGTTCTTGTTCGTATTACCCACATAATTCACAGATTCAGCCAATAAAGAATAATTATCAGTAATATGAGGTCTAGTACATATCTCACAAACCTGAGTGGGTGAAGTCGATGGTGGTGCATATGTGGCTTGAACTAACTGTGTGAGAGTTGCCACCTGTACTTTGAGCACAGTGATCTCACTGTTGTCCTATATGCTAGCCACTTTCTTTCTTTCTTTCTACCCAATCTCTACACTTATGATTGTTAGTGGCCATGGCTTCAATGATGCGTAAACCTTCAGTTTTGTCCTTGTTCGTCAAATCATCACTAGCTGCTGCATCTAAGTTGATTCGAACTTATGGCTCACATCCGTTGTAAAATGTTTGGATGAGCATCCAATCAGGAATCTGATAGTGTGGGTAGTCGCGGATGTAGCCTCTTGTAGCGATACCATGCCTCATATAGAGATTCACCACCTTGCTGCTTAAATTGAGAGATTTTGTTATGCAGTTGAGTGGTCTTAATTGATGGGTAGTATTTCTCTAGAAATTTGTCTGCAAGCTCATCCCATATGGTAAAAGTGCTTATGGGAAATGCGTCTACCCACTCTCTAGTATTCTCCTTTAAGTTGTGCTTAAACAATCGCAACTTGATGGCATCTGCTGAGACACCATTGTACTTGACTATCGATCAATGATCTTTAAAAGTTTGGATGTGCTGCGGTTTTTTGAAGGATTGCCCCCAAACTAATCTCCACGAACCATATTGATGAGGCTAGATTTGATCTCAAAATTGTTGGCCTCCACAGTTGGGTATTCAATACTGGGTCAAAGGTCAACCAGCCTGGGGTGCGTCTATCTTCTCCCATTGTTGTTGACGGGAACATTAACTACCTGATTCTGATTTGCCATCTCTTCCTCGTGTTGATTCCTTCTTTTAGAGCGAAAGGTTCATTCAATTTCAGGATCATATTCAAAGAGTGGTTGATTGTCAGAATGGGTATGTGGCATACACCTCCTGCAATCTCACTAAATACAAAACTCAACGAAGAGAATTAAGCGTAGTGATGAATAACAAGGGTGTAAGAAGCTTAGTCTCAAGATCAAGAAAACTATATCCAATATTAAAGACAGATTGATTCAAATCTATCACTGACAACAGTGCCAAAAACTTGATACGATAAATCACGGCTATAAATTACGTGCAAGAGAACACGATCGCACAAGTAATATAGAGTAAATATGATCGTCTCTACAGGGACAGAATATACAATTCTCTAAATAATAGATTATGGATTCTTAATCTTAATCTAAGGGATTTAAACTGAATGATGGGTTGATTTATCTAATACTACGGATCGTCACACGAACTTAGGGTTGTCAATCCTAAATTCACACCACAATCAAATTGTAGCTACGAAACAAAATGAAATGAAAAGAAGCAATGGATGTAATCTTGTCCTATGAACTAAGGTTGTCAAGCTCAATCTAAGAACATGCAACACGAAATAATCAAGTAATAAACAACTGAGGAAATTGAATGTAAAAACTATTATTGTATTGCAAGATACGAAAATACCTTGTTACTTGAATGATCTGAATCATTGATTAGAATCGTCTATAGCAAAAGTAATGAAAATTAAATGCTAGAGTTATGAGTCTTGCGCGAAAGTAATTAAGAGTATCCTAAAATCTAGGTCTCAACACCTTATATAGGTGAGCCCAAATTCCTAAAGAATTCTAAATCAACTAAATAGGTAAAACAAGCTGAAAATTGTCAGGCCAGCGCCCGCTCCCCCCAGCGTCCGCTCAAAAGCTAGCGATCGCTGGGTCTCTCATAAACAGCTTTTATTCCTCCCCTAGCGTCCACTGGGTAGCGAGTGGCTACTGGACCTATCACAGATCTTCATCTTTCTCTCGCAGCTTCTACAACACCAATCTAAGATACTTCTCATGTTCTTCTTGGCTTGTCGAGTATACTAAAATATCGTCTATGAACATAACAATGAACTGATCCAGAAAAGACTTGAACACCCAATTCATCATGTCTATGAAAGCAGTCGGAATATTCGTCAACCCAAACAACAGGACTAATAACTCATAATGTCCATATAATGTCCTAAATGCTATCTTCGGAATATTTGACTCCCTTATCCGCAACTGGTAGTATCCCGATCGCAAATCAATCTTAGAAAACTACTTAGCTCCTCAAAGTTGATCAAATAGATCATCGATTCTTGGAAGTGGATACCGATTCTGAATGGTCATCTTATTTAACTTTCGGTAGTCTATGCACAACTGCAAGGTTCCATCCTTCTTCCTCACAAACAAAACTAGAGCTCCCCATGGAGACACACTAAGCCTGACATAGCCCTTATCTAACAAATCTTGCAATTATTCTCTCAGCTCTTTCATCTCAGCTCGAGCCATATGATAAGGTGGTATAGAAATTGGCTCAGTACTGGGCTCTAACTCAATGTAGAATTCAATCTCCCTCACTGGAGGCAAACCTGGCAAATCCTCGGGAAACATATGATACTCCCTAACCACCGGAAAATCATCCACTGAAACTTCTTTCTTCTCAATCTACTTCACCCAAGCTAGGTAACTCACACATCCCTTCTCTAAAAACTTACTAGCTTTAAGGTAAGAGATCAACTTAGCAATTGTCACCTTCTTCTCACCATGGAACTCAAACTCTGTCTCTCCTAACAGACAAAAGGTGACTCGCTTCTCAAAGTAATCTACCACCGCATGATAAGTGGATAACATATCTATATCCACTATCATGTCAGAATTGTCTATATCCAATATGTACAAATCAGTCGATAACTCACATCCACTGATTGTGATAATGTATGATCTAACAACCTCACAAATATTCACATAACCGCTTGAAGGCATAGTAAAAATCATAATTTCATCTAAGCACGTAGGCAAAATATCCATAAATTGCACATATCAGAATGACACAAATGATTGCGTAGATCCCAAGTTAAAGAGAATACGTGCATTAGATGAATCGATAAAAAGGGTATTTGGAATCACATCAAAGCTTAGACACGAGGTTGCACTATGTTGCCTCCATCCTCTGACCTCACTCCCTCAATCCTCAAACCAGCTTCTCTCTGAACTTGAGGACGAGGATTCGCTTGCACAAACCATAAGGCTACCATGCTCATCACTTATCTACGCTGTCCAAGCATAGGGCAATCTTTTATAGCAAACATCCTCCGGATGTTGCTTTCTATAACTTGGGCACATCCTGAAGTTATTGGATTAACCTGGAGTTGAATGCTGTCCACGAAAGTCATTTCCTCTACCAAATCTTCCAACTGGTCTTTTGCCTCTTGACGATGCTGACTGACCACCGGACCACCTCTCTTACAGCCTGAGCCCTTAGTTCACACTCCTCTGTGGTTGCCTATCAATCCTCTAAATCTTTGACTAGCTCAAAGCTACCTGACAATCACTGTCCCACATCTCTAATATCCGAGCACAGTCCATAATAGTAGTATAAGTCTCGAATGCACGAGGCATCATAACCTTGAACATGGAATCATCAAGGCCACGACCAAACCTCTTTACCTTCTTTTTCTCATCGGGGATTAAGTGCTTTACATAATGTGATAAATAGTTGAACCTTTGGTCGTACTGATCCACCATTATCTCAGGTGTCTTCACCAGCTGCTCAAACTCAAAAGCTCGAGCATCCTTCAAACTCTCCGACAGAAAATGATCTAGCAAAGCCTTGCTAAACTCTTCCCACGTCTAAGTATATGATCTCTCAGATTAAAACCACACTCCAGCCTTACCGACTAACTAAAATGAGGTGAGCTCCACCATTCTCACCCCATCATATCTTAGGATTCTCTTCCTTTTCTCCATCTCATTGATGAAGACTTGAGGATCATCCTTCATGCCTGAGAACGTCGGTGGGCTCAACCTCAAAAATTCTCCTAAGGAATCATCCTTAGCAGCCAATGTCACATTCTGCTCAATCTAAACCTGCTGAGTAGCTATAAACTTCTCTATAGCCAACATCACCCGATCTACACTGTCGCTACCTTACCCTTCCAACATAGGTACAAGCGCACTAATGATAGGCAAATGGACCTCATCCTTCATAGCACCAACAGTTGGTGCAACCTCAGAAGCTACTTCCTCCCTTTGACCCTAGGAGCCTTCCCCATTATCCCTCACCAACTCGGAATCACTATGAGTGTTAGTCATATCCTCTTATACCAAGGAGTCAAAATTAAACACACAAACATCGACATACGAAGGAAGACAAAGACATGACAATCCTATGTTCCATTATACATAACTCATAAACATATGGCTCTAATAAATTTAGAGCTTATATAAACCTATAGCTCTGATACCAAATCTGTCATGACCCAAATCTGGGTTGCTGACATGGCGCTGGATCACGCTCACCTAAACTGATAAGTCGTGACCCAACCAGCCTCATACATGTACACAAATATCATAGCGTGAAAGTGTAATCATTTGCAGAAGCGTATTTTATATATATTACATATACATTACAATAATCATATTCTAAATACTAAAATTCAAACATAAGGTCCTACAAATGTATAACAGAGGGACACTATTAAGATTACAAAGAGAAATACCATCCGAAGACTTCTAGAAACTCGAGAAAAAGATAATAGTTTCAAACGTATGAATAACAAAAACTCTCCAGACATCATGATCCTTAATTCTCGTAGTTGTGGAGGGAGGGGATAAGTACTTGGAAGTACTTAATATAAGATATTAAAAATAACCTATAATTAGAAAACCAACCACATGCAAAGACTCAAATTAATGCATTGACAATGATACCAAAATAACACTTAGCACTTCACAAGTAATTCAATCATAAAGTATATTGTACTCACGAATCATACAAATAGACACGTTCTGATCTGAATGGGGCATCACGAACACCATAACATGGATGGACTTCAGATAGGTCTAGAACGTGTCATTCCCTCTCACAACATAAGGATACTATATCTTATAGCGCTTTCATAATGAAACACCACCGGCCATAACATAATTCGTATCAAATCCAATGTATCCTTAAAACATGTGCACATGTGCCAACATCCTCGGTTGGTCACAGATAGACCTCATCATCTGCCATCTCACAAAATTGACTCACATATATCATACACAAACTCATAATCACTAACCAATATCTCATAATTCAAAAGACTCATAAATGCCAAAACATACAAAACTTTCCAAAACACATCAAAAGACTCTCATCATACAATCTCACATAGCAATTTCTCAATTCAAAGCATAACCATAAGATCATAATAAATAATGTTAGCCACGACAAAGGTTAAGGTTAATATCCCCCTACCTTAGCCAAATTGCACAAAAGCTACTAAAAGTGATTCGTACATCATCTCGCGTCCCTCGATGCTCAGATTCTAATAAGCGATCAACTAATTAATATAAATAATTCACCATCATTCACAACCTCTCAAACATAAGGAAATATGGAAAATCTACACTTAAGTCCTTAAATATGGATTCTCACACAAAGCCTCTAAAACATGCACAAGGGTCCTTTAATCTAACACCAAAGCTTAGCTTATTACCAAACCTCCTCAAATCATCAACCAAAACTCAACATCCACACATGCTCTTCACCAAGGTTAAACCTAAAGTTTTCCAAACTATACATAA
>SOPF01007464.1:0-16402 GCA_012979155.1 Hypericum perforatum | reverse complement strand
AGATAGCGAGAGGGAAGAGGGAGTGGAAGTTGGATTTTCCCGGGGAAAAGATCGGGAAGTGGATTGAAACGGTGTCGTTCAAAGAAAGAGGCTGGATTATCAGGTGGCCCAATAAGAAAGCCTAGTTGTTCTTGATTTGGGCCTCGGTGAATCGAATTGGCGCTTAACACCAACGTTTGAAACGATGTCGTATTGAATTTGCTCACGTATACATCTTTTACAAAGTCCACTTGTTAGTTATTACCAATTTTTTGGTGAAATTTTAGTAGTATTTGATTTCGCACATTTCTGTTTTGTGTTTGTAATTTACTGACCAGGTAAACATTACCTAATTAATAATTATTGACACTTAGTTATGATTAGTTCTATATAATTATGTCATTGTTTCTGTTACGTGGATGTAGATTTAAATTTTTGGGTAAATTACATCTAGCTCTCTCAGGTTTGGTGTATTTAATGCTCACACTCCTGTTTTTTGCAAATCGGTTAAAAAACCCTCTTAGTTTGGCGAAAATGTACAATTCAGCTCCTCATGCCCGAATCAGAGATTTTCTCCGGCGAGGAAACAAGAGAAATGACACATTTACCCTTGACATAAATAACTCTCATTTTCCTTCTTCCTCCTCCCTTCTCCTCCTCTACCTTCCTCCTCTTCCTCTTCCTCCACCTTCCTCTTCTCCCCTCTCCTCCTCCATCTTCCTCCTCCTCTATCTCCCTCTTCTCCTCCGCCTTCCTTTCCTCCTCCTAGACCAACCACCTACCCTTCCTTAATTTTTTTTTATTAATTCTAATTCTTTTGCACCGATTTATGTTTCTGGGTTGTTAGTTTTAAGGTTCATGATTTTTTTGAAGTACCCAGATGAGTTTTAATATGAGTTTTTCTGGGTTAGTTTAAATTCCAAGCTTCGATCTCGTTTTGCCCTGTTGATGGCTTCGACGCGGCCAAGTTCTTCTCCACCGCTTGAGCAATTCCAAATACTAACTAATCTGAAAATTTGGTCAAATCTAGGAAGGAGACCACATAAACGCCAACCCAACAGGGAGAAACTCAAAATTCTAACAGAATTCCCACCAACCAAATTAGCACCAGATTTCTTTCGTCACTTTACACCTCATTATCCAAAACCCAGATGACAAAAAGCAAACTTGGGAAGAATTGAAGAATTGCAACAGAATGGAAAAGCAAACCCAAGCAATAGAGAGAGGGGAGAAAGAAACAAAGAGGGATTAGAGAAACCGGAGGAAAAAACCCCAAATTAAAATTATCCAAAGCTTAATTTCAAGAATCAATTTCAATTATAATCAATTAGAGAGCCTTGACAAGAAGCTGTAGTCCACCGGTGGACCTCCACCACTCCCTCTTTGATGGAATTGCAAAATTTTCAATTAGGGCTAGTGTGTTTGGTTATTAAATGTTGTAGAGTTGGAGCCACCCAAGGGACCGGAGCATCTCGATGAGGAGGAGAGGGATGTGAGGAGACAAAGTGCTAATTGGAATCTGTAATTTTTTTTCAAAGAAATCCAAGTGGTGATTTATTTATTAGGGATCCTACAACCAAACCCCCTAGAGTACGCTCACGAGCAAACCCTAAGCCACAATACCCACAACACTAGGAAGCCAAAACAATAATGACAAAACAAAGCCAAGAGAAGAGACTCACGATTTGGTAACCCAGTTTGATCAACGATCTACGTCCGGGGGTGTACCAAGCCAGGAGAGGAGAGATTTTCACTAGATGGAGCTTCAAAGCTCTTTACAATGGAGTTCAGACTCAATGGAGGCTACAACTCATGCAACACACAAGAACAAAGGGTTTTACAAGGTATTTATAGGGCCAAGCAACATACAAGAGTTTTGGGATACCTAGGGGCCTTTTTGTCCACCAAAAAATGGTCCATCTTGTGTGCCCAACGTACGCTGGCTTCAGCTTCTGGTTCTCTACAACCCAAACTTTAACTTCAGTTTTATCCCTCATACAAACTCCACTATCAAAATTGTCAAATCTTTGGTGTCCCCAATTGACGTATCTATCTTACAGAGTATCATTAGGCTCCATACCTCAACAATCTCCCACCTGGAGACTAACCTCTTCTCGCTTGTTCCTTGTCATATGAACACCCGTCACTTGGTGCTCCTCCTCATCCTCACTCGGTTGGTTGGTACGCTGGCCTCTTCTCATCATTTAACAAGACCAGCCAAGGCTATGTTGAGCCTCAGCTTCTCCAAGGTTATCACTTTTACCATCGATCTTCTCAAGCTTCAAGATCTTCTCTTCAACAAGTTACCAAATATAGTGGTACTTTAAGCTAATGTTCTTTGTTCTTGCATGAAAAGCCAGGTTTTTTGCCAAATAAATTGCACTTTGACTATCATAATGAAGCATACTCCCAGTTTTCTCTTTTCCTAACTCCGCCAAGAAGTTTTGCAACCACACCATCTCTTTACTAGCTTCCATCGCCGCTACGTACTCCGCATTTGTGGTAGACAAAGCAACAATCTTTTATAAATTGGATGACCAAGATATCACAGTACCTCCAAGCGTGAACACAAAGCCTGTTGTGCTCTTAAATATATCATGGTCATTCAATCCCAAATCTGCATCGACATAACCTGCCAAACTCACATCTTTGCCCTCAAAGCAAAGAGCTCTATCTTTAGTATCTCGCAAGTATCCTAGGATCCATTTGACCACGATCCAATATTACTTACCTAGGTTGCTCATGAACTAACTCACCACTCCCACCGCATGAGCTATGTCAGGTTTTGTACATACCATCGCATCCATCAAACTTCTGACGACCGATACATATGGAGTCTTCTTTATATGGGCTTTCTGCCTCACTCCTAAGTACGTTTTTCTTTGACAACTTGAAGTACTCACCATAGAGGCTTGGCTTCATTCATACTAAACCACTTCAACAACTTCTTGATGTACTCGGCTTAAGAAAGGAAAAGCTTCCTTGCTTTCCTATCTCTCTTAATCCTCATACCAAGAATTTGCTTCGCTTCACCCAAATCCTTCATAGCAAACTACTTCGACAATTTCTTCTTCAAGTCCCTCACCTCTTGAGCACTTGCTCCCACAATCAACGTGTCATCCACATAGAGTAAGAGAATAATATAGCCCACGTTGAGCATCTTCATGTAGTAATAATGATCCACCTCACACCGCATGAAGTCTATCTCATGCATGAATCTATCGAACTTCTTGTACCATTGCCTTGGGGCTTGCTTCAACCCATAGAGGCTCTTCTTCAAACGACACACAAGCTTCTCACTACCCTTTAACAAATAGCCTTGCGGTTGCAACATGTAAATCTCCTCATCAAGATCACCATGGAAGAATGCCATCTTCACGTCCATTTGCTCTAACAAAAAGTTCTCAGCCACTACCATGCTCAACACTATCCGAATAGTGGTTATCTTCACCACTAGTGTGAAGATGTTCGTATAGTCTATGCTGTACCTTTGTTGAAACCTTTTTACCACTAGCCTTACCTTGTAGTACTCATTGCCATTTACCTCCCGCTTGATTCTATATACCCACTTATTTTGTAGTACCTTCTTGCCTTTAGAAAGTTGTACTAATTCCAAAATCTCATTACTTCTCAATGAGTCCATCTCTTTATCCATGGTACACCTCTACTTGTGCACTTGCTCACTCTCTTGATCTTCTATAAAATCTTCAGGTTCACCTTCATCCGTAAAGAGAAGGTAGAAATTAGCTGGGGAATATCTTTGCAGAGACCTATGTTGCATTGTAGACCTCCTTTGCAGTACTACTAGTGGTGGAGAATTTGGCACTGCCTTTTCTTCCTTTTGAGCTTCCTATTGCCCATTCCGAGTCTTTGAGCTCCCACCCAAATTGGAGATATCCAAATCAACAACTTCATTGCTAGGAGCTCCCACTTCATCTGATATACTTCCTCTGTCCTTGTATAACATTTGCTCATTGAACATGATATCTCGGCTCCGAATCACCTTGTGACTCTTCTCATCCTAAAACCAGAATCTGTACTCCTCACTGTCATACCCAATGAACGTGCACTTTTTGGACTTGGCATCCAACTTAGTTCTTTCACCTATATCCTCAAAAACATACGCAACATAACCAAAGACCCTAAGGTATGAGAGATCAACCTCCTTACCACTCTAAGCTTCTTCGGGAATACAATTATCCAAAGGAGTTGATGGCCCTCAGTTAATAGAAATTCTGCTGTGTTGACCGCATCTACCCAAAACATCTTAGGTAATCCACACTGTATAGCCCTTGCTCTCTCATTAAGTATTCAACATCCTCTCCATGATGCCATTTTGTTGAGGGGTCCCTGCAACCATCTTTTTCATGTGGACTCCATGTTCCGCACAAAAGTCTTTGAAGTCTTTGAGCTCATACTCGCCACCATTGTCAGATCTTAAGCGCTTTGCCTTGAGTCTTGTCTCATTTTCTACAAGTACTTTCCACTTCTTGAAGGCATTAAAGGTATCAGACTTTTATTTCAAGAAGTACACCCACACTTTCCTCGTGGAATCATCAATGAAGGTCATGTAGTATATTAACCCTCCCAAAGATGCAACCGGTACTGGCCCCTATAGGTTGCTATGGACCAACTCAAGCCTTTGCTCTCTTGGAGCTCTACCGCTTTTAGAGAAGCTAACCCTCTGTTGCTTCCTCAGCACACAATACTCACATAGGCCAACTTCCATAGTCTTCAAGCCCGGTAGCCTCCCTTTAGCACATAACAACTTCATCCCTTTCTCACTCATATAGCCAAGATGACTATGCCACAAATCCGCATCATCCAAGCTTCCTGCTACTTCGATGCTTTCTTGAGAGCTCCTTATTGTGTACAAGGTGCCTTCCTTCAATCCTCGAGCTAACACCAAAGCCCCCTTGGATATCTTCCAAGACTTATAACCAAAGACCACATTATAACCTTCATCATCTAGTTGTCCTAGAGAGTAAATTCCTTTTTAGTCTGGGAATGTATCTCACTCCCTTCAATATTAATGTTGAACCATTAGGTGTCTTGATTCGCATATCTCCCATGTCCACAATTTGTAACAGCTCATCATTCGCTAGATAAACTTTACCAAACTTCTCTTGGACATATTCTTCTATCACACTCGCATCACTACATGAGTGAAATTATGCACCCAAATCCAAAATCCAAGCCTCTAATAGACTACATACACTAAGGACTAAGACATCTCCATGGTCTTCCGTTGTTGCAATTGACCACGTAGTGTCCATACTTATCATAATTATAACATTGGACCTTGCTTATGTCCTTCTTCGACTTTCTCGACTTCGACTTGGACCTACCACGATCCTTCTTCTCCTTCCTAGACTCGGACCTTCCTTTACTACTTGTATTCAAAGCCAAACTTGAGGTTAACCTGGACTCTCTCTTACAAATCTCTTTACTCATAATCAAGTCCCTAACCTCATCCAACTTCAACGTAACCTTCCCTGTCGAAGCACTCACCACCATGACTGTGCCATTCCAACATCGGGTAAGGAACTTAACAAGATAAGAGCTTGTACCTCATCTTCAAAGGTGATATTCACCGGGCTCAAGGCCGCTGTCGTAGTATTGAACTCGTTCAAATGCTTGGCCATCATCATACTTTCTGCCATCTACAAGTTGAATAACTTATGCATCAAGTGGACCTTGTTCGCGGCTGATGGCTTCTCGTACATATCAAATAATGTCTTCAATATCTCTTTTGTAGACTCCGCCTTTATTGTGTGCAAAGTCACATTCTTGGACAATGACAAGCAAAAAATGCTCATCGCCTTCGTATCTAGGAGCTTTTATTCCTACTCCTTCATATCGGCCAGCTTCTTCTCCTCGAGCAGTAGATGCAAGTCCCTCCCATAGAGGTAGTCTTCTATTTGCATCTTCCAAAAGTCATAATCTATACTATCAAACATCTTAATCGAGGACTTCCCATCATTCATCATCTTAGCTCCCAACAAACTCTAAGCCCAAGCTCTGATACCAGTTGTTGGGGATCCTACAACCAAACCCCCTAGAGTACGCTCACGAGCAAACCCTAAGCCATAACATCCATAACACTAGGAAGCCAAAATAATAACGACAAAGCCAAGAGAAGAGACTCACAAATTGGTAACCCAGTTTGATTAATGATCTATGTCTGGGGACGTACCAAGCAAGAAGAGGAGAGATTTTCACTAGATGGAGCTTCAAAGCTTTTTATAATGGAGCTCAAGCTCAATGGAGGCTACGACTCTTGCAACACACAAGAACAAAGGGTTTTACAAGGTATTTATAGGGCCAAGCAACATATAAGGGTTATGGGATACCTAGGGGCCTTTTTGTCCACCAAAAAATGGTCCATCCCGTGTGCCCAGCGTACGCTGGCTTCATCTTCTGGTCCTCTGCAACCCAAACTTCAACTTCAGTTTTCTCTATCATACGAACTCCATTTTCGAAACTGGCAAATCTTGGGCATCCTCAATTGACGTGTCTATCTTTGGGAGTGTCATTACACTCCATACCTCAACATTATTACCCATGGGATTTTCTAGGATGTGGTGGTTTATCATTTAGAGATGGTTTTGAGATCATGTGGAGATGAAATGCCAATTAGAACGATGTTGATGAGTTTTTTGGGTTGGTCCTGCTGGCCTTTGCTGGTTTCTGACGTGGGTTTCTTGGTTGAGAGATGGAGAGAGTTGTAGATAGGAGGTATGAGGATGAAGAGGAGGGAGAAAGATGATTTTTGTTTTGCTTTTTTAGTATAAGGGTATTTTTGTGATTTTTCGTACCTTCTCGCAGAGATAATTTCTGATTCCAGCATGAGGGGCTGAATTGTACAATTTCGCCAAACTAAGGAAGTTTATTAATCGATTTGCAAAAAGTAGGGGTGTGAACGTTAAATACACCAAACCTGAGAGGACCAGATGTAATTTACCCTAAATTTTTATATCACATTATAAAATTTAGTTTTTTTTGTGGGAATTTATAAAATTTAGTAATACAAGACATTGGTGTGCTAATTTTTTTTGAACTTTAAGCTTCAAGTAAAGAGTGAGCTGATCAGTTATTTCAAGAAATTATTGGTCGTTTGGTTAACAACGAACGACAATAATGCAACTAAAAAGGTTGTTTGGCAGCTTTTAATGAAGTATGGAAATATGTATGTTCGATAAGGCAACTAAAATACATTATTTTTCCAAATTCTGGACCATGGGGTATTGGTGAGAGTCATGCTTTACATTCTTAAAAGGATATTTTGGTTATTTTAAGTGAAAGTTCTTTAGAAAAAAAAATTTTAAGCTTAGGGATTCGAAAATCTATAATCAACAAAACTTAGGAATGAAATACTCATTTTGACATTTTCCAAATTTCCGGATCATAAGGATCAAAGACTAGGACAAAGAGACAATTGGCCTAATTTTTTTTTCCAAAGCCGTGTCGGCAATTACTTGCATTTCTTAAATAAACGCGTTGAACAATTTGCAGAACATGGGTCCGGGTGAACTTTATCATAAGCTAACGACGATTCAAGATGTCTAAATTGGCTCATTTGAACTCAATTTCACAATACTGAAAGTTGAGCATACTCTTTTCTACATCTATAATCACATACGAGCAATTTTAATTTACAAAAATATCATGTGACTACTTGAACAGTTAGATCGAAATTTTTTCTCTATTTGAGACTTTTTTTAGAATTGAACTCATATAAGTTAACTTAAATACAATTACAAATCTCTCAAAAGGTTTGAACAATAAAAAATGTAACAATATTTATTTAGAAAATTTTATCATTATTCAAATATTATTAAACTTTACTGTGGTTCCTCATGTGCTATTTGGAGAGGTAATGAACTGGAAACATAATTTCACCCCTTCACATAATTAGTCTAGTTTACTTGCAATGAGATTCCCCCAACACTCACAGTTCTTTTACGTTGGTGGTTTCCTTTATTGGTTCCTTGATACATGCCAATGACGATTACTTTTCTAATGGTAGGCTTGACGAAGTAGATTGGCGGTTATCACTGTGTTCTACTTCTCGTTTTAGGATAAATTGTACAAAATCGTACAATTTTTGGCATTTTTGTGCAGGGTTGTCCAGAATCGCACAAATTTTAGCAGTTTTGGTCAAAATTGTACAAAATTTGTCGAATTCAGACCAAAATTGTTCAAAATTGTACGTTTGTATGCAACACAAAATAGCAGAAAATTCGGCTATTTAGTCGGACCCTAGACAAAGAAATTTCTCCCCGAAGACTTCCTTTTTGTTATTGTCAAGAGATTGAACTCCTCAAGAAAAATAATCCTCGGAGGAGGAAGATCGGGAAGTGGATTTGAAACGATGTCGTTATGGTGTCTGGATTAAGCTTAACTGCTCTGGACTTGGATCTGGGAAAATCGTAGTGCTCCAAATTCCAAAAGTGTGAAACGCCGTCGTATGCGCACGTATTTATTTTTGATAAAGTCTTAGGATCACTTTTGTAATGCTCTTCATCCGACCAATTACCTCTATAGAGCGACATAAATTTTTTACAACGCATTTCGTTCTCATTCACGCACATTTTATTATACTTTATAGTAGGTTATTCATCTTGATCATAACTTAAGGTTATGATTTTTTTTCTCTCGTGACATAAAAATATGGCATAAATAATAGCAATTAAATTATTTATGTGCTAAATAGATTATATATCATTTACGGAGTATTACAACTTTTTTAATTTCAACTTTTTTCACATTTTTGCTTTGTATATGTAAATTTACTGACCATGTTAATATTACATGATTAATAATTAAAAGGAAAAATCACACTTAACCTACTTATGGTTATGCTCATTTTGCATTTAGGATGTGTAGTTTTAATTTTGTAATTTGGTCCCTGTAGTTTAAAATCTTTGACAGCATATGATCCTTACTCAAATGACTGTGTTAAAATACCTACTTGGCATGCCACCTAGGCTATGACGACATCATTTTTTTGGGAAAATTAGGCTAAGGCCCCTATACTTTGGGGATTCAACCATTTTAGTCCCTACTCTTTCAAAACTATTCTTTCAGTCCCTACTATGCAAAATAACATAGACGTTTAGTCTCTAACGAATCAATCGCTGATATCAACAGTCAACATAAATTTTTTTAAGACCATTATACCCTTTTTTTAAATCTAACCCAACTGACTCAACTCGATCTAACCGACCCAACCTGCATGACAGAAATTGTCGGTTTAACTTCTCGCATGTGTCCCACGAGTACCACCAAGAGACCCTTAACAACCTCCATGCCACCATGTCCTTCATCGGTATCCTCTGTTTCGTCATGCTCGACACCAAGGGCCCCGAGATCCGCACCGACTTCCTCAAGGACTCCAAGCCCATCCAGCTTACCAAGGTCTAGGAGATCACCATCTCCACCGACTACAACCTCGAACACAACAACACCATCTCCTTCACCCTCCTCTCCTACCACCCCGATGAGGGCCTTTTTAGGCACAGCTACGAGAACTCTGTTTTGCTCGGGGAGCGTAAGAACGTCAACCTCCTCGGCATCATCGTTGATCTCTCCACCCTTACCAACAAGGCAAAGAGGATATCCTTGGTTGGGCATCCTCAACAAGATCGACATGATCACCCTCTCCTTTGTCCGTAAGGGATCCAACCTTGTCCAGGTCAGGAAGCTCCTTGGTGACCATGCCAAGACCATCCTCCTCATGTTTAAGGTTGGTTGGTTTGACCAGCTTCTAATCTGAGATCTAGATCTAGATTTGAGGAATTCTTGATGTCGGTTAGATCAGGTCGAAGGAAGAATGAAGCTTGATTTCTAAGGATTTATTTACGAGAGAAGCAAAGAAAATTTAAAATCGTCTCTAGGAAGGAGAATCGACCAGATCATGTTGTTTTCATTGATACGTAGATTGAGGTTCTGGGATGGAGTGCTAGATGTTGAAAAAGATGATTTTTTTGTTTAGTTTGGTTGGGCAGAGGATGAAGGTAGAGGAATTTTTTTGCTATGAAGAGGATGAATAAAAGATCTCGCATCTTCTTCTTTAAGCTAATTCTATTTCATTGTTTAATTTTGAGTTAAAGTAATGTGGAAGAATTTGTTGTTTAATTGATTACGAGGGTTCTATGGTGTTTTGGAGGCTTGAAGAAGATGTTTTGTTGTTTAAAAAAGATGAACAAAGCCATTGAAGACTCTAATGAGTTGATGACGACACCGAGAAAGAGGAGGTACTGTTCGCCATCTCCACCAATGATTTTTGTCACGTAGGTTATGTGAGTTGGGTCGAGTCGAGTTAGTTGGGTCGAGTTGAGTCAGTTAGTTTAGATTTAACATAAGGGTATGATGGTCTTAAAAAAATTTAGTTGACTGCTGACATCAGTGGTTGACCCGCTAGGGACTAAACGTCTATGTTATTTTGCATAGTAATGATTGAAAGAGTAGTTTTGAAATAATAGGGACTAAAACGGTTGAATCCCCAAAGTATAGAGGTCTTAGCCTAATTTTTCCTTTTTTTAATATGGCATGGTGACTAGATATGATGGCAACTTACCAATTTAATCACCATTAAAAGCCACCGCCATCATTAAACAAATTAATTTAATCTTGACATTTACGAGACCCAGCACACAAGAATCAATCGTTATACGACCCTCGGGCTCTTCCTCCTCCTTCCGGGAACCCAAAAGACAACGAGCTTCTTGGGTTCTAGTCCTCCCAGCCGGACCTGATTACGTTGACCAAGAAAACTAAGCAAAGTAAGCACAAAAGCAACCTGTCGAGCTCAAGCCACGATCGAGGGGAGGAGGCAGAAGACACTGTTACGAAGTCCTGGTTATACCGAACATACTTGAAGGCAAAGGAGAGGCCTTGGGAGAGCACCCGACCCTCTCTATCTTTGAATCCCCGACCTCATCGGCTTCTCCCCTTTTCGGGTTAGAGTCCTGAGGTCCAACAAAACAACCGCCACCGTAAAGAAACTTAAACTCACTAGACCATCCAACTATTCACTCAGATCTGATGCAGGGGCTTCCCACTAAAGCCACCATCCACCAGTCGATGATGATTGTTGAAAAGGAAGACGGCGAGAGAAGAAGCTTGATGACGTCTTTGGCTTCGGTGGGACAGGGTCTAGGAAAGGCGAGAACTCCATTTATGGTTTGAGAGTTTAAGGATTGGGGATTTTGTCATTATGGCTGAGGATAGGAAAGATGATGTGGAGATGGAGTTGGAATGGAGATGACGACTATGGCCAGGTTTAAGGGTAGGGAGGAGAGGAGAAGGGAGTGGAGGAAGAGGGAGAGGAGAGAGAGGGGGAGTGGGTAAAAAAAATATCAAGATTAAATTGATAATTTGTCATCTATTCAATCAGCGTCTAGGTAGCATGCCAACTAGACGACTTAACCTAGTCATTCGGATTAGGACCGTATGCTGTCAAAGATTTTAAATTACAGAGACTAAATTACAAAATTAAAACCACACGTCCTGAACGCAAAATTAATGTAGCCAAAGGTAGGTTATATGTACTTTTTCTTAATTAAAATGACAATTAATTATGATTAATTAAATATTATAGTGTCATTCCTTCTATCACATGGATGATGATGTAGATAGATGTAGATGTACATTCTCATATGAAAACTATGAAAACTCTTAAGTCATCATCCACGTGATAGAAGGAATGACACTGTAATATTTAATTAATCATAATTAATTGTTATTTTAATTAGGAAAAAGTACACGTAACCTACCTTTTTCTAACCCCTGCCAAGCTACATGAAATAGATTTTTGAAAGTCCACAGAAAAATAATTGCTAATTGTCTGAAGTGAGAAGCAAAAATATTCTGATAAAGACGTTCCTCCGCAATATCATCATGACTCTTGAAGTCATGTGTAGTAGCAATACCAAACCAAATACGACGAGTAATGGGATCCTGCAATAAGTCTTGGCTAAAACTTGCAATGTTTGTTTTTCTGCCCCTGAAACTGTCTATCACATGTTATTTAGCTGCTCGCATACTAGGGCCACTTGGTTTACTTCTATGCTTGGTTCAAATATTTTCAACAATGAGCATGACAGTTTCTGTGTTTGGTTGGATAGTATGTTTGCTTTACTTTTGAACCCTATGACTTGTGATTTTGTTGGTTTGGCGATGTATATGTGTTAGAATATTTGGATTGCTAGGAACGAGTTTATTTTCGAGGGTGTTAAATCGGACCTTTACTCTATTGCTCACTCAGCTTATCAACTGTGGTCTAAATTTTTGCAGGTCTCTAGACCCGTGATTCTTGTTGCAGACCAGCTGGTAGATCAAGAAACTTCTCGAGACCCTCCAGAAATAGGGAACTTTAAGATCAATTGTGATGCATATTAGGTGGAGATCTCCTCTATTGCCGGAATTGCCATGGTTGTTAGGAATGTTCAAGGCCTTATTGTAGAAGGTCAAACTGAAGAAATTTTTGCTATTTCTCCCCTTGAAGCAGAGATCAAAGTGATTCAACTCGTTATTCAGTGGATTATCTTGCATTATCATGACTTATATACCGTGATTAACACAGATTTCAGGGTTGCTTTCACCTTCCTCCATGACCCCCATCCTCAGGTTGATTGGAACTTACAATTTCTGGTGGATGAATATCGATAGCAACTTCTCTTGCTTCCTCTTTGTAAGGTGAATTTTGTCCCTAGAACTTGTAATAGGGTGGCTGATTAGGTTAGCCGAGCCTGTAGAACTTGTAATATACTTGGGGATTGGGTCTCTAATCATCCCCCTGAACTTGAAACACTTGTTTGTAATAATCTTCTTATTTAATGAAGTTTGGTTATTCTAAAAAAAAGAAGGGAAAAGTCTATAGAAAGTCCCGAGGTTTCAGTATTTTTGCGACATAGTCCTGTAGTCCGAAAACGTCACATTTGGTCCTGAGGTTATCCATTTTTTTGCAAAAGAGGCTCGGATGACATTCCGAACTATGTGGAATGCCCGATTGTAATTTTTAAAATATCAATTTGGTCCCTAACTTTTTATAATATTTTAAAATAACCTTCTCTCTCCTCTCTTCTTTTTCCTCCTCTCCTCTCCTCTCTCCAATCTCCTCCGCTCTCTCCCCTCTCCTTGGCCACTCTTTCCTCTCCTCCCTTCTCCTCTCTTATTGTTGTTGGAAGAGAAGTAACCCACCCCATGTCACCCTGGCTCTTTCTCCCGGTGGCCCAAACCACCGCCCCTCCCTCTTCCTCCAGCTCTTGCCCCTAAAACTTCCACCCCTCCCGGCTCTTCCTCCCATACCCACTCTAAAACCCCATATGGAATCCCCCGATCCATCTCCTCCTCCAACAACAGACGAGGACTTTGCCCACATCAAAAACCCCACTATCGCTGACCCCCTTCCCGAAGTGTGACGTAGCAGCGATCATGTCCTTAAACGTCAGGCTCATCAATGGCTTCGTAGGCATGACCACGGCGGCCAAGGTCGGTCGAACCTGGGTCATCTTGCGACCCCAGGAAGTGCGTGGGCATCACACTAGAAGTGCCTTCAACTCAGGTCCTCCCAAATTTCTTTTGGAATGGGCAGCGGTGTGTAAAGGCCTGAGTTGTTTGTTCCTCCTATAGTTTTTTGGCATACACGGTAGTGCTTGACCAATTTTTCAATCTCCTTCGTTATCTTTGGCCAAAAGAATCGACTCATTATGGCTGCCAAGGTTTTATCCCTTCCAAGATGAGCTAAAAGTTTGGGGCATTAGACAACCCGAATGGCATCACCTTCCACTCGTATAGGCCATCACGGGTCTTGAAAGCCATTTTTCACTCGTCTCCTGGCCTGATCCATATCTGATAATAGCCATTCCAGAGATCAATCTTGGAGAAAACACACGATCTACTAAGATTGTCCAACATGTCGTTGAGACAAGGAATTGGGAACCTGTATCTAATTGTAATTTTATTTATGGCTAAACTGTCCACACACATACGTCATAAGCCATCTTTCTTTGGGACCAGCAGGGCAAGCACTTAGGGATGGCAGAAATGCCCATACCCTGCGGGTCAAACCCTACCCTTACCCCGTGGGTCGAGGGTCTGTTGACTTTGACTGGATCTAGGGTAGGGTATGAGTATGGGTCTATATTTAAAGGTAGGGTCTAGGGTAGGGTATGAATCTATAAATTTTTACCATACCCTTACCCTTTTACCCTAATTTAGATCTTACCCCTAACTAGACCCTAACTAAATAATAATTAAACTCTAATTAGACTTATTATTATTATTTTTTATTTATAAAATATAATATATTTTCTCAATATTTTGAAATATAATCTACGAAATTGACTTTTTAAATTATTTTTAGTGATCTATAAGATATTTCTTAATAAATTTTAATATATTCATTATGATTTAGTTAAATTTTATACTAAAAAATATATTATATTTAATTCAAGGGTCGGACTCTGTAAGACCCTTTAAACCCTACGGACCCTAAGAGTAAGGGTATGAATCTAGTAATGAAAAATCTTAAGGGTCTAGGGTAGGGTATAGGTCCGACTTTTTAAACTAGGGTATGTGTAAGGTCGTACCAATACCCTACCCGACCCTACCCATCGCCATCCCTACAAGCACTCCACATAGACTTAGACTCTCTTCTATATACCCCCTCAAGCAACTCTTGCACTTGCTCATGAAGTATTTGGTTCTCCTTTGGACTGAGTCTATAATGGAGCAGGTTTGGCTATGAAGATCTGGGGATTAGATCTATTTAATGTTGAATGTTGCATAAAGGAGGTAGACCCTTTGGCAACTCATCGATGATAACATCATGAAATTCCTCTAAGAGCTCGACTATATAACCAGGGACTTCTTCTCCGAGCCTCTCCTCCTTAGGTTCAGCCCCCTTTATTACGAAAACATGACAGTAGCCGAGCTCATTGTATGCCTGTACAAAATCTTGAGGGGACGTGATCATAGACACCAAATGCATGGCACTGTTGTATTGCCCTCTCATGCTCTTCAGTTTCTTTGGCAACAAGGTAAACTTTTCCCCTCCTTTCTTCAACTCATAGGTGTTTTCCTCTCCTTTGTACACCACTTTGTTATCAAATTCCCATGAACCTACCAAGCAAAATATTGCACGCATCCATTTCAAGAACATCACACTCCACACTGTCTGAGTACTTCCCTATCATGATGGGCACGATGCACCTTGTATTCACCTTAATGCCTCCTCCAGTTTGCACCCATCTAATTGAGTAAGGGTTCGGATGAGGGGTGGTCTTTAGACCAAGCTTCTCCACGGTCTTGAGGCTTATGAAATTCTCCTGGCTGCCCCCATCTATGATGATTTCATACACCTTTTTTCCCATGTGATAACTAGTTCGGAAGAGGTTGTGATGTTGTGTCTCATCTTTTCTTGCCGTAGTCAAGGCAAGCTTGCGAAGAACTCTGCGATATTCTTCCTCCTCCTCAGATACCTCATGTTCTTCTCCACTCTTATCAACTGGAGCACACAAGTATGCCCTGGATGACTCTTCTTCCTCATCTTCTACTTTGCATAATTGAGCAAATTTGCGTTTTGGACAATCACTGGACTTATGTCCATATTTGTTGCATTTGAAATAATGCAACCCCAAGGCTATTATGAGAGCCTTGCCTTTGATTTGCACATTTTCTGTGTTTGGCTTCTTCAGAGGGGCCCTTGCTTCATTTACTTGCATGACAATCTTCTCATTCCCTCCTCTAGAATATGTAGAAGACTTACCAGGCCCCGAATAACGTGTGAGCGAAGTCTTCTTTTTTAAAGCTGTTCCAACCTTTCTAGCTTTTGCACACGCATCATTGAAGTAGAGGAACGTATCAAATTCCAATCTACTCTTGATCTTATAGTTTAAGCCTTCAACAAAACGAGCAATCATCTGATCCTTTTCTCTTCTACATCATTGCGTGAGGCCAACCTTACAAACTTAGATGTGTACTCCTCCACTATTCTATTTCCTTGCATGGACATCAAGAATTACGTGTAAAGAGTTTGATGGTAGTCAACAGGAAGGAACTTTTCGCATAGAGCTTGCTCCATAGTAGGCCAATCTCGGATCGGTCGTTCTCCTCTCCTTCTCTGCGTCTCTTATTCTTTCCTCCACCAAACCGTGGCTCCTGACTCTAACTTGAAAGCCACGTAATTGACTTTCTGATCCTCCGAGAGTTCCATGCACGCAAAGTACTTCTCAACCGAATCCAACCAATTGAGAAAGCCTTCTACGTTCGAGTCTCCGGAGAACTTTTTTATATTCATTTTGAAAGGACGATCCACCCTCCTATAGTACTCTTTGCCCTGATCATCCTTTCTATATATCTCCCTCCTAGGTGCATGGCCCAATTCACCTCATCCACCTTCTTCTCTTTCTCGCCC
>SOPF01007441.1:0-13189 GCA_012979155.1 Hypericum perforatum | reverse complement strand
CTTCAGTTTCTGTTTTTCTTTCCTTTTATTATTTACTTTTTTTATTTCAACCTTAACTTTTCTTTATGTTCCTTCTGACTTTGTGTTTCCTTTGGGAATTGGTGTTGGCTATCCTTTTTTTATTTTGAACACATTTATTGGTTAATCTAAGCCTTTTTTTCCAAAAAAAAAAGTCTGAGCAACTTTTAACTTCTAATAACCAGGGAATTCAATCAAATTTGTATTTCGGAAAGTTGGTTTTGAATGTTAAATATTGCTGAAATGTTGTAGTGATTAAGTATGAATATTAGATATTGTACTACCAATAAATTTAAAATTTTAGGGAGGCATTAATATGATAGCAAAGTCTTCGATTTGAAGATGGTACGATATTATTTTTAGAGGAAAGCGATTTTTCATTTCATATACGAGATAAAGTGTTCAACTGTAAATTTTGACTTAGAACCTACTTTGGTATGAATCACGCATTACTGTTAAGACACGGAAGATACAGATGAAATGGAATCGTTGGTGGCGTGGACCCGTGGGCTAGGGGCCTATTGGCTCTTCTCAGGTGGGAGTGGAAGACATTGACAATGGCTTTTATGGTTAAAGAATTCAACCAAAGGCAGAATAGCTTGGTTTAGAAATTATAATTATACTTGGAAGCATATTTTGTTAGTCAAACCTTCCTTTTATTTTAAGCTGAAGCATGAGTAGCATGCAATTAACTATAATTTATTTGCTATATTGCCTATTGGAGCAAGAAGTTAAAAACAATAGTTTTTTAACAGCCACTTGAGGGGATTTTACTTACAGCAACTGCATTGTCACAAAATCTGAGCCAACATCGGATCCAGGCATATCGATTCAATACAATTTCGAATTCCCAAAAAAATCAAAATTTAAGATTATTTCGAAAACAAGTATGACAAGACAATTAATAATCCGACTAATCTAGGTTTGAGTAAATTAAGATGTTTAAATAATCTAACTTTGTAAATTTAAGGTTTTATTGAATAATGGCATATTTTTTCAGATTTTTTAAATGTTGTTACGTTTTATGATTATCATAAATTAAAATTTCAAGTTGACCATGCATTTTGGATTCAAGCATCTACCGCATGCAAGAGGTTATCAAAATACTATTTACGGTTCTACCAAAAGGCAGCAAGAATTGGGAGAAATTTATGAAAAATTCACTTGGTTACTCAAAATGCCATATTTAAGATAACGTCCTAGTTTTATTTTTTTAAATTCGGTCATTATTATTTTTTTTTCCAATATTTTGAATCTTGGGCAACTCAAGCAGATGTCCACCCACCATGTCAGTCAAAACCATAGTGACATAGACTTTTTATTTGTTAAGTGATGATGGCGTGTTATATGTGATAAATTATTAAATTAATTCTCAATTCAAAATAAAATATTTTAAAAATTATTATAATATATTCTTGTTGATGAGCCATAAATTTTTATTTAGGAGTCCGATTAAGTTTTTACAATTTATAGTACGAAGCTAAAACATATATCTACAATTTTGTAGTTTATGATGTCTGTAAATTCAAAGCGAAAGATGTCAAAGATACTCATTCGACATCCGTACATTTTAAATTTATATACATCATTAACTACGAAGTTATAAATATACATCTCAACTCCCCACAACAATATGAATCAGCCTTGATCGAGCTACAGAATAAGAATTTGTGCATATTCAACCATAATATATTAAAAGAAATTTTTATAAAAATTTTATTTCAAATTTGAGACTAATGTGATAATTTTCCATATGAAAAATTCACGTAAGTCTTTCAAAGGCTGACATGGATGAACATATGGTCGAACATTTATCCAAGCTGCTCGAGACTCAAAATATCCCAAAAAATACACCATAAGAATTGAATTTGTACGAAAAAAACTACATGGCATTATTTTAAAAAGCGCTAAATTATATGATACTTAAATATATTTTTTTCTTAATTCTGACATATTCCCGTTGATTAGATTCTTTATGTCAAAATAAATGGTGGACTCTCTAAATATGTCGTCGGTACATCCTCCTTTCTCCTTCTACTCCAACCATCAACCACCACCCATCACTTATCTTTTTCGCTATTTTTTCCTTCATTTGATTTTTTTTGGCTAGACAATTTTTGCTGCCTCTGGATGCCTCCACCACCACACTCAGCTAGATTCCAATGGATCTGTGCTCTCTGGCTAAATCAAAGCTTTCCATGTCAGATTCGTTGTCTACTCAATCTTATTCTTTCCCACCACCGTCTGAAGTTCCAATATACCGTAGACACCCAACTCATCTCAGCCTTCCCATCTTCGGTCGTTGGAAGCAATAAGTTAGTTATTGGAGACTGTAGTAACACCTTTTATGTCAGAGCAAGTCTACTGTCAAATAGATTATCCTGCTTCATCCAAGCATCTTCCACTCTAACACTGGCCATGGCACAAGTTCTCACCATTTTGGATCTATCACACGCGGTGATCGGAGCAATTCGTCTCCACAAACCATCCTTGTGATCGAATCTTATCTTATTTTTTGTATTTCTTTGTTTATGTCTTATTTTATCTATTATGTTTTTGCTTTATTTTAAGTAGAGCTCTTTTATGGGATATTTGTTATGTTGCCCATTTATCCTCATGTTTGGGTATATCTTGGGTCAACACTCAATTTACTCTCTGTTATATTGTCTTTTGTTAATCTTGTGTTGATCAGGAATCCATACAGATTGCAATTCCCTTTTTGTGGTTGTAGGTGAAATTTTTTGTCTCGATTGAATTTTTTGACCTTGTCTATCATTTAAGTATTTTTATGCATTCAAATGTATACAAAATTACGTCTTTAGCATGATTTTATGATTTATAGCTATACTTTGTCTCGACAGAACTCTTATATGATTGATAATTTTTGCTTTTTCTCGATCACTCTTCAATTCCACATGTGCCATTATGTATACTATGGGCTGGATTTTCTTCTTTTATCTGGTCTATGTCTATACATTTCCTACTTATATTTTGCAATATGTTATCTTAATATAGATTGTGTACCTTTCTAAAAAATAGTCTCTGTCCATCCCATTGGTCCCGGCATGTGAACCTTAATTGGACAAATTTAAATAAAGAGAAAGAGCACATGATGGAGATGAGATCGAGGTCTTGTACACGCTGGGAAACGGAAACTAAACGAGACACAACAAGGTGAAACCTTGAACATCTTTCACATATTGTCTATTACTTGAGATAAACATAATTTAATAGGCATACAATTTATGTCAGCCAAATTTTGACGCACTTGTATATGTATGTCTTGAATTCGAATAAAAAAAAGGGAAAATTACGCTCAGACCCCTAAGGTTTGAGAAAATTTGTGTTTTAACTCTCGTATTATTTTTTATTATCATTAGACCCTTCAAGTTTGCAAAAAGTGTATATTTTGCCCCCTATCGCCGGAATCGGACGATTTCTCCGGCAAAAATGGACCTGAGATTACCAAAATACCCTTTTTAAAAAATAATTAAATTTCCTTCTCTCTCCATCTTCTTCCTCTTCCTCACATCCTACCACTTCCAAAACATAAAAAACACACTTCAGGGGAAGAAAAAAATGGAGTTCATCAACAAATAAAATAATTAAAACCCAACTTCATTCATCTAGAGGAAGACAAGACCACACCCGAACTAAACGACAACATTCTGTCATCGACTCCCATTATAACCGGCGATCATCGCATTCCAGTTTATCAAATTCCTCACCTTCATCCCTTCGAACATCCCCACAGCCTCGTTAATCCGTCCACATTTTGAATACATGTCAACAATAGAATTCTCGACCACGAGCACCGTGTCAAGCCCGCTCTTCACACAAACACTATGAACTCCTACCCGAGCATCAACATCATTCAGCATATCACAAGCTTTAAGATTAATCGAGAGTGTAAACTCGTTCGGTCTCACCCCAGAGGAAACCATCAGAGGGAACAAAGCCAACGAGCCCTTGGCATCCCCTCTTTGCACGTACCCTCACATCAGAACCGTCCAAGCGACCACGTTTCGGTGGATCCCAATTTTATTCGAGAATCGTCCTCTTTGGACAACAAATCCCTACTTGGAGAACCGTCGTTGCCATAAACCCTAATTAACCCCCTAATTCTACAATTTCTCTCAGAATCCAAAGGAGACAAGAAGACGAAGAAGGGGAAGCGGTTCAAGGGTTCGTACGGAAACTCGAGGCTGAGCAAGGACAAGATGATTGAGTGGATCAAGGACAAGGCCGAGGTCCCCAGGTCCACCCCTTGGCCTCTCCCTTTCAAGCTCATTTAGGCCTTCTTTTATATTTGGTAAAACCTGGATTCGGATTCCCGCTATTTGAGTGGCTAGGGTTTCGGTTCTGGATTCCATATGATAATACAAAGAGGTTATAATAGCGATGGCGATGCAGTGTTTTGGCTAAAAAAAACTAGAAGCAAAGAGGATGAATGCCATCGGAGGAGGATGGGCTCGGCGAGGAGAGGGAGATAAATGAATATCGGGTGATTTATTTCTTTTTTAATAAAGGGTAGTTTGGTAATCTCATGTCCACTTTTGCCAGAGAAATAGTCTGATTCCGGCGATAGGGGGCAAAATATACACTTTTTGCAAACTTGAAGGGTCGAATGATAATAAAAAATAATACGAGGGCTAAAACACGAATTTCCTCAAACCCTAGGGGCCCGAGCATAATTTTCCCAAAAAAATGCATGCACATGGATATTCTTAGTTCTTGTTAGAATATTGTAGCATACGGGCATATACTAGGTTCACTTACCTAACCGGTTAAGTATTTTCAGTTAAGGCAAATCTGGATACATCTCTCTTGGATGAAACTAAAAAGGTGGTATGTTAGCGAAGGTATTGTTAGAAATAATTGAACGAGTCCAAGCCCAAGGAGGCTCAAAAGCTCAAAGCCAAGTGTTGAGATAGTAAGGGAGAAGTGGTATACCACATCGAAAAGTGCAATGGATTTTTTCTTGTTTATAAGAGATTCTTTCCCTTTATTTTTCAATTAGTTGACCACTCTCACAATTGACTTGTCGTTGACTTTGCGAGGACGGTGCTACGCATAGTCTGAGCATGTGCATGGGCACAGGATAGTGCAAAGCACCGTTCAGGCGTGGGCTCGAGACTGGGAGCGGGTGCATTGAGGTGTACTTAGATGCCACGTCGCAAAGAGCCATTGAAGAGCTCTAAAATTTTGGAGTAATCCGAAACCCAAACAACGATGGGATGCGAGGCTGAACGGATAACTTTGTACATCTGAAAGAGCGCGAGAGGAGGATAAGGTCTCTGTCTGCGCCGAGACACGAGGCTGGTGGATAAGGTCAACCAGTGGAAGGACGCGATGAGGACTAGATAAAGTAGTCAGGCAGCCATCTGAAGGGACATGAAGACTGAATGTCTATCTAGAAGCCTCCGAAGAGACACGACCGCTCACAGATAGCCTGTTGGCCACATGATATATTTGTTCAGGGTGTGCTCGTGACCATTTGGTATGGCAGCCTCCACCCCTATAGATAGAGGGGTCCTCCTCAATTATAATCCATCCCAGCGACAAGCATTCGGTAGTAAGTCGTCTTCCTCTCTTCCCACGTTCTTCATACTAGATAATAAGAGTTCGAAAGTTCCGGGTATATAATGGTTCGTCCAAAAGTTTCGAGAGTCATGTGCAATGATCTTGAAAATGCTCGAATAGTCATTGTATCTTAAGGACAATTGTCGTAGCCCATAGTGCACTAAAATATACGGGACAATCTTGTCTTACGGAGAAAGTGTCCGACATTTGCCTCGACTATGAATCGATCCTAATCAAGTACACTCCCTCCGACGACCAACATATATGATTTCATGGTATGGAACATTTATCAATCGAAAAATTGTGCAATATTTGAAAGAATAAAATGAAACCAGAAACTCTCTGACATTTCGTAATATTTCAATCCCACGAGTAGTTTCGATGAACTCTTTCCTCTGCGCAGCTGCGGGGACAAGATATCGTGCTCTCCTTGAAATCGTTGTGATAAGGTAGGTGCAGTTTGTAATATTAGCTTAGAGTATTTTATGGGGGAGTAAGTGCAAATCTAGGGGATGGATTGGGAACCGAGGAAGATTATTTAAATGGTACAAAATAAAAATTTGGACTCGCATTGTCATATTTTATTTTTTAATATTGGTATTTTGAGTATGTTAATACTAATATGATTATATATCAATATTGACATGTATAAATATTTAAAAAAATCAAAAATTTACATTGAAATTATATAAGACATACATATCATTTTTGACATACAAACATGTCAACATGACACACAAAACATGTCAATATTACCCCTCAGTTTATAGATTTTTTTCACCTAAGAAATTAACAAAAAAGTTTACACGTGTGAGTGTTGATATACAAAACATGTCAATGTTGAAGAATAAAATATGTCAACACGGTTCGCTTTTTATTCAATACTATTTGATATAATTCATTTAGTTGGCATCTAATCCAAAACCTTAAATCTGTGTACAATTATCGTGACATGTATATAAAAAAATACTTTTTAAAAAGAATATGGCAAAAAAATTTCAAATGTATCGAAAATCGTTGTCATCCAAAATATTTAAAATTAAAATGTTCTAATTAAACTAAAATAATTTTTCATTTTATTTTTATTTTGTAAACAATGTTTATTAGCTTTTAAAAAATGGAGGGTTATAGTCCTTATATAAATAAATCAATAATTATATCCTAAATAAATTTATGTTTTATAAAAAAATTTGTGAAATTACAATCGCTGAATTTGGCAAAACTCTACAAAAAAAACTATGATAGGAAATTAGTGGGATAAAAAAATTGATCTTTATATTAATCATCAAATATGATCCTATACCAATATCACAAGTCGTGTGGATGCATTGGGTAATATTAACATCTTAATATCACCCAACTGTACATTTAAGTATGACAAATAAGGATAATTGTCATTAACCTCCTAGGATTTGCAGAAAAGGGGAAATTGTTTCTCTGAAAAGGAGAGAGTGGAGAAGTGACTTTTCTGGAAAGGAGAAGAGTTGTACGAGAGTTTTGAGTTAAAGAGGAGTTGTATATATTTTTTTTAAGAAAAGGGCATTTTAGTATTTTCATTTCTAATTTTGCCGAAGAAAATAACCAATTCTAGCGAGAGGAGTCAAAAGATACCATTTTCACAGACTTGGCTAAATAAATAAAAAATAGAAGAATTGAATCGCTAATTTTTGCAAACCTTAGAAGACTAAAACAAATAAGATCAATCAAATACAATACGGTGAAAAGCGATCACCAGTTTTACAAATGAGAGGGCAACTTTCCCATGGCATAATTCATTTGGATTCACAAGCTAATTAAGTTATTGATCGGAGGTTTGACCCCAGTATTCACGTGAATGATTTTGTTGTCAACTAAAAATATATTGTAACGTGTACATGTGACGATGCTGCTGCAATTGACAATATAGATGTAGTAATTAAGTTTCAAGTTGCGGGTATCGGTTGAGCTCCTGAAGATTCCACCACTATTAAATTAGTGGATTCGGCTTGTAAAGTCAAAGAAACGATCCGTTGATTATGAGCAGTCGAATAATCATGAACTGTATTAGATGGAGAGTATCATAAGATAGCCGTAACTTGCAAGAAATGCAAAGTCAAATGTTGCAAACGGAACAAACTAATCCAAGTGATAATGATTTGGGTTCACATAAATAATCGCATGGTCCGAGTGCTTAAGTAGGGTGAATTACCCTCAGGTCCCTGAGTTTTGTACGAATTTGTAGTAGGGCTCCTGTATAATTTGAATTAGATATAAGGCCCCTGCTTTTAAATGAAATATTGGTATTAGGTCCCCGGTCACCAGAACAGAGAATTTCTTCCGGCGAGGGCGCATGCGAAAAGACCAAAGTGCCCCTCTTTCAAAACCTAAGTCAACAATTAAAAAAAACACTTTTACCAATCTTCAAAATAACATTTACCTCTTCGCGTAAAAGAAATTCCCTCCACGAACCCATCTCGACGTCGGGACCCATCCTCGACACTTTCGGCAACAACGAACCCAGGCGCGATGAACCCAGGCGCGACAAACCTAGGAGCAAAGAACCCAGACGCGACGAACCCAGGCACGACGAGGAACCCCATTGAACTGCATTGCACATTTGAACCCTAACTCTGATCGCTAAGGTGCTCTTTAAACTCTGTTTGAGGTCTTTTAATCTACTGCAAACCCGAGGTACGACGTGTCTGCCCTAATTTTTTTTTCTCTTTCGTGTTTATACTGCATGGTAGTTCTTATGGGTTCAAGACAACATTCGTTAGAGTTTGTCCTTCAAGGAAAGTCACATGTCTACGACAATATCGACCCAGACTACTACAACTACCTATTGTTGAGGCGGCATGCTTACCAAGCTTTTCAAATTAAATCATCAATTTGCAAGTATATGGTAGAATGTGGGAGAGTAATTGGTAGTGATGATGATGTTATATGGATGTTTGACTTCTACAAGGATGATGAAGTGATTGTGATATTTATTAAACCAGATAAGTCGGGAGTTCCTCTTACCATTGTTAGTCCAAAGGGAAAGGTACTATTCAGTCGAACTGTGAAAAGTTCAATTCGGAGGCTGAGTTAGTAGGGTGAGGATAAGCACCTTTATTCTGAAACCATTGTTGAGCTTAGTTCGGGTGAAGATGCCTCTGATTATATAGGTTACATCACTCAGAAGAAGATGGAAGTGAAGATGCATCCATGTACTCCAGTGAAGATGGTGGCTGTTCTGAAGATGCCTAAGATAGTTCTGAATTTGTTTATGCATATGGTAATTGGCAAGATGCAGATGGTGTTGAAGAATATGGTAATTGGCAAGAGACAGATGAAGAAGATGGTGATTGGCAAGATGGTAAATATAACCATGCAGGTGGTGAGCAATATAAATATGATTTTGTAGGAGGTGATCAATACAAGCCGTGGGGAGATATTCTAGATAATCAAGACTACTACAACTATGGTGGTTAGTTGACTTATCCAGGTTGGGGTACAAGTGGTAAAGTTGCAGAGGCTGATGATGATGTAGGAGGAGATAATGATAGAGGGGATAATGATGGAGGGGATGATGATGAAGGGGATGATGTACAAGGTGCAGAGGCTGATGATGGAGGGGACAATGATAGTGATAATAGTTTTAAGGTACCGTCTTTCCTATACTCATCAGAAGTTGAACTTACTAATGCTTCCTTTAGGTGTTGACATATGTTTGTTGAACAAACCTATTCTTTGATTTAGTTTGGAGTACGGATGTTTGAAGTATGGATGTCACCAACACCTAGTTTTTTAACCTTAAAGAAGTTAATCCTTTTATTACAAACTTTGATGCCTTAATACAAGTTCACTTTCTAAACATCAACTGGAAAAACATAAAAAGGTTACAAATAACTAACACCAAAACCAATCTTTCCAGGAAAGCTACGTTATTGTTTGCCTGCTGTTTCACCAAATCCTTCATCGTTCTTATTTCTTCTGCAAGCTAATCAACATTTGTCCCAATGAAGCCTTCTTCTCTCCTTACAGCACAAAGGTTTGATTGATCATCTTTGTTGGAAGCCCGACCGCCATTGAAAGAGCGATCATATGGAACACACCACCCAATCCATTTACAACTTTTTTTCTCACAAGCATAGTAAAATCTCCCATTATTGTTTTCAGATTCAGAAATTTTCACCAAAGCACGAATCCCACATTTACATTCAATGTTCCTGTAGCGCACATCATCTTCAACCTCATACAAAATGTTAGAGGAGGACATTTTCAAACCACTAAACTCCAAAATCTACCTAAGCTTAAACTTCAGATTTCACAAACCTCGACACTTTTAGCTTTGACAAAAACCCGACCTCCAGCTTTCACCCTGACCTCTAGCTTTAGCTTGCTTTTACCCCGACTTGAACCTAACCTTCAACTTTGTCCTCCAAGCTTCGACTTCGACCAAACCCTGACTTCCAGCTTAACCTTGAACCCGACCTTCAGCTTTGACCTCCAAGCTTCGACTTTGCCCCACCTTTAGCTTTGACTGGACCCTCAGCTATGACCCAACCTACAAATATTATAGAAGAAGACTGGGGAAGAAGATGGAGATAATGGACATTAGGTAAAGTTTGAGTAAAAAATTAGGATTTGTCAACTATTGGGAGAGATTTATACTTAATTGGTATGGTAAAAGTATTTTTTAAACTGTTGACTTAGGTTCTGAAAGAGGGGCACTATGGTCTTTCCGCATGCGCCCTTGTCGGAAGAAATTCTCTATTCCGGTGACCAGGAAACTAATACTAATATTTTGTTTAAAAGCAGAGGCCCTATATCTAATTCAAATTATACAGGGGCCCTACTATAAATTCGTACAAAACTCAGGGGTCTGAGAGTAATTTACCCACTTAAGTAAGATATTTGAGGAAAAAAGTTGAATGTTGCGAACCAGAGGATAGCAATAAAAAAGTTAGACTATACTTGCTTGTTAATCAATAGGAAATTTTTGTATTAGTTGTGGACAAATGAAACTAGATTTTGTCAACTATATATTTCTAATATCATTCACACGTGTTCCTTTATCACTTCTTATAATAAGTAATTAATTTCTCTTTCATCCACATCAATTTCACCTTTCTATTCAGTTCAAAATTTATACTAAAGTCTTTGTCGCGCTCTCGCTCATATGTCTACGTTAGCTTCATATTAATTTTTCTTTTTTTAATACAATTAATTCAAATATAATTATAAACTAATTAAATTAATTTTAAAATAAAAATAATAATAATTTCGTAAAATTAGAAGATTATATAAGATTGAGAACATATTACGTGATAAATTAAATTTAAATTAAATTAAAATAATAAATATATCAATTAAAATAATAAAATATAAACTACATCAATTATAAAATGAACGAACAGACATTAGAAAATACTTCATCTCTTCCTCTTCAAATGATATGCCTTCTTCTCGAGCAAGAAAGGTTTCCAACACTGAATTTTACTTTTCTCCTTTTATTTTTCAAATACCAACCTTTTTTGTGCAACAATATGATAACTTTGGTGGTCAATTCTCAATATTTCTAAATGTGTAAAGAATATATCATTCCTAGCAGTTGTTCGTTGCTTTCCTTTTGATATTCTTTTTTTTCAGCTTCTCTACAAATTGGATACAAAATTGTCAACCATTTGCTTATTAGAGTTGGTAGATTGGAAGAGAATGAATAATCTCCATCTTAGTTGTTCGTGTTCTTTTAGAACTTTCACCATACTCTACATTGTGTGACTTATTCAGAGGACAATATGTTGCCTCCATTAAATCCACATTCTATTTAACATATTTGCACATTACTTTATTAAATACATGCAAGTCAATAAATTTTTTCTTTTACTTACTTACATATATTTGAAGAGTTTTCGCCTCAACATCTGTATCGATCATTCCACTCTTCTTTTATTGAGCTCCTTGGGAGTATGTCTCAATTTGCTTTTTGCAACTCTCATTAAGTCATTTCATGTGCTCCATCTTTCTTTTATTAATCTTGTTGAAATATTGGACACGAGCTTCTTCCAACAATTATAGCTAAAACCATTCCTCGCATGTTATGTAGGCGTCTAATACCTTTCTAACCCTCTAGGGCATGACATGTCTTTCTCCCTCCCTCCCACGAGTCTCTTTGCTCTTGATTGATGTGTGTATTACACATGCAAAGAACAAGAGCATAAAAAAAACATGGATATATATGATCTACGAAAGAATCATAATTCAAATATGTATAATGCAAATAATGACTTTGACACTTCTTTATAGAAAGATATGAAGTGACTAATAACCTCTGAGAAAGTGCCAATTATAGCTGTGACAATTTACGATATAGGGTTATTTTATTTTTTTTTAACTTTTTTATTAAGGTATCAAGTTATTATAGTAAAATCAAGGGTAAACTATTCTTAGATTCCTTATTTATCTTCGTATTTGTAGTAGAGTCCCTACTCAATCAGAATATGATATATGGTCTCTACTCTTTAACAAAATATTGATGTGGGCTCTTTTTCTTACCTCAGTACTCATTTTTTTTTATTTTTTGAAATATGAAATGACTAATATACCTTTAAGCAAAAAACAAAATAAAACAAAAATATTATTCTTCAACATTCTTTTACCTTAGAAAACCAAGAACAACCCAAAGATTAAAACTCAAAAATAAAAAATCCCATTTTTTACCCCTTTCCAAAAGCACTTCTAGTTCCCACTTTTATCATACGACTCTCGTGATTGAAGCCCGAGAAAAGTTTTAGTCTGGTCAGCCTCTGTCCTAAGCATAGTTTTAATTATTTATAGAATGATGGTAGAATATGGACGGACACAATCAGAGGCAAGAAGGTTTTGGGATTCACTATTATACGGTGGTTCATTACAATAATACTTACCCCCATTGCGACAAAAATCAAACTTTCTAAGATCGCAACCATAAGCATTGTCAATATGCCAACTGTGAATGCCCTCTCCCAATCCCTTGGTGATGCATGCGAGAACATGCATTCGTTTAGCCTTAGTTTATGTGATTTTGTCATGTTTTAGGAAATGTTAAGTCGAGTCTTGTCTATGTTTTGTTTCATTTTGATTAATTGGTCAAGGAGAAGAATGTCTATTGTTTTGGTGTGTTTTATAGGTATTTGGAGCATCTCGGGAGCTAAGACAAAGATCGGTGTACATAGGCGATGAGTCGGGCTAAAATCGGAAGTTGAAGGCAAAAGTGAGTTGGGGCAGATCGCTACCCCAATGTACGCTGGCCTAGCCAGCGTACGTTGGCCTTACTCGGACAAGAAGAAGAAAATGGCAGTGAGCAACCCCAACGTACGCTGGCCTAGCCAACGTACGCTGGGGGTCGACAGCCAACTTAAAGAATTGCTTCACCAAACTTCCTACTTGCTTTTGTCTACACTTTTGAGGTGGCAAGCATGAAAGAGGAAGACAAGGAGGGGTATGAGGCTGCAGAGAAAGTAACATGGAGGGGAGAAGAAGGAGATCCATGCTTAGACTAAGAAACCTCCAAGCTAGATTTTGAGTTATTAGATTTTATTTTGTGTTTCTTGGTTTGATCTTAAGAATATTGTAACAACGCTGT
>SOPF01007436.1:0-18430 GCA_012979155.1 Hypericum perforatum | reverse complement strand
AAGCTCCTAAAAAGCAAGAAAACATAAGAAAAGCAAACAAACACGACCAAAGAACAGAATGTACAAAAACAAGACAAAGACATAGAAAACTCGTAAAAACGATAAGTAATAAACGCTAAATTTACACTAAAATGTACATAAGTAATGAGTGTTTTTGACACTCATCATCTTCCCCAATGAATTACCACCAGGATTGCCGCCAATAAGGGGGATTGAACATCAGATTGACTTTGTCCCGGGTGCAACAATTCCAAACCGTCCAGTATATAGGAGCAACCTGGAGGAGATAAAGGAGCTTGAGAAGCAAGTCAATGAGCTTTTGGAGAAGGGGTGCGTGCGTGAGAGCATGAGTCCATACGCTGTTCCAGTCCTACTTGTGCCCAAGAAGGATGGATCATGGAGAATGTGTGTTGATTGTCGTGCAGTCAACAACATTACAGTGAAGTATCGTCACCCTATTCCTCGTTTAGATGACATGTTAGATGAATTGCATGGTTCTTGCATGTTTTCTAAGATTGACTTGAAAAGTGGTTATCATCAAATTCGCATGAAAGAAGGAGATGAATGGAAAACGGCATTTGAAACTAAGTATGGGTTGTATGAGTGGATGGTCATGCCATTTGGTTTGTCTAATGCACCTAGCACATTTATGCGACTCATGAACCATGTTTTGAGACCATTCATTGGCAAATTTGTGGTTGTCTATTTTGATGATATACTTATCTATAGCAAAAACTTGGAGGATCATGTCGAGCATTTAAAATCTGTCCTAGATGCACTTAGGGAGGATCAATTGTTCGCTAACTTAAAGAAGTGCACCTTTTGTACGGATAAACTTGTGTTCTTGGGTTTTGTTGTTGGAGCTAATGGAATACAGGTTGATGAAGAGAAGATCCAAGCTATACAAGAATGGCCAAGTCCTACAAGTGTTGCGAATGTTAGAAGTTTTCATGGATTGGCAAGCTTCTATAGGAGATTTGTGAAGGACTTTAGTAGCATAGCCGCACCAATCACTGAGGTTATCAAGAAAAACGTGGGATTTACTTGGGGAGAAGCTCAAGAGAAGGCATTCCAACTACTAAAAGGTATTGGAGCTATCCTCATGCAAGAAGGAAGACCTATTGCATACTTTAGTGAGAAGCTAAGTGGAGCAACCTTGAACTATCCAACTTATGACAAAGAGTTGTACGCATTAGTTCGAGCTTTAGAAACATGGCAGCATTACTTGTGGCCCAAAGAGTTCGTGATTCATTCTGATGATGAGTCGTTGAAGCATTTGAAGGGGCAACACAAGTTGAATAGGAGGCATGCACGTTGGGTGGAGTTCATTGAGACATTTCCTTATGTCATTCGCTATAAGCAAGGTAAGGAAAATGTAGTGGCTGATGCACTATCATGAAGGTACTCCCTAATCTCTACCCTTGATGCACGGATGATTGGTTTTGAACACATCAAAACATTGTATGCTACTGATTCTGATTTTGAAGAAATATTTCGCAAAACTGAGAAGAGTGCGCATGGTAAATTCTTTAGGAATGATGGATACTTGTTTCATGAAAATAAACTTTGTGTGCCTAATTGTTCTATGCGAGAATTGTTAATTCAGGAGGCACATGGAGGAGGATTGATGGGGCACTTTGGAATTGCAAAGACTTTTGGCAATGCTACAAGATCACTTTTATTGACCGCATATGAAGAGAGACGTTGAAAGAATTTGTGGCCGTTGCATCACATGCAAGCAAGCTAAGTCAACGGTAAAACTCCACGGTTTGTACACTCCACTACCTATACCTAGCGAGCCTTGGATTGATATCTCTATGGATTTTATGTTAGGTCTGCCTAGGACTAAACGTGGAAGAGATTCAATTTTTGTGGTAGTGGATAGGTTTTCTAAGATGGCACATTTTATTCCATGTTATAAGACTGATGATGCTTCAAACATTGCTGATTTGTTCTTTCGAGAGATTGTTAGGTTGCATGGTATGCCTAGAACAATCGTTTCTGATAGAGATGCTAAGTTCTTGAGTTACTTCTGGAAGACCTTGTGAAGTAAGTTAGGTACCAAGTTGTTATTTTCTACTACTTGTCATCCACAAACTGATGGTCAAACTGAAGTTGTGAATAGAACTTTGTCAACCTTATTGAGAGCACTCATCAAGCATAACATTAAGACTTGGGAAGATTGTTTGCCGCATGTTGAGTTTGCTTATAATAGATCCGTTCATTCTGCTACTCAATATTCACTATTTAAACTTGTTTATGGCTTTAATCCTTTGACTCCATTGGATTTATCACCTTTGCCTTCAAGTGAGTATGTCAATTTAGATGGCAAGAAGAAAGCAGATTTTGTCAAGCAATTACATGAGAGGGCGAGGATGAATATTGAAAGGACAACGGAGCATTATGCTAGACAAGCAAACAAAGGAAGGCACAAGGTTGTATTTGAGCTAGGAGATTGGGTCTGGTTGCATTTGCAAAAGGAGCGTTTTCCTGTCCAAAGGCGTTCAAAGTTGCTACCCCGTGGTGATGGACCATTCCAAGTGCTTGAGCGCATCAATGACAATGCTTACAAGCTCGACCTCCCAAGTGAGTACAATATGAGTGCTACATTTAATGTTACTGATTTGAGTCCTTTTGATGTAGGTGATGCGGATTTGAGGACAAATCCTTTTCAAGAAGAGGGGAATGATGCAAACATGCCTACGTCCAAGCAATCCAAGCTACAAGACTCTCATCAAGTGCAAGTGCCAATTGGACCAATGACGCGTGCAAGAGCGAGGAGGCTTCAATCTGAACTTAGTGGATTAATTCAAGAAGTCCAAGAATGTGCATTCAAGTCCAAGGACGTGCATGAGGCCCATGCAAAGCCCATGCACGTGGTAGAAGCTATTTTGGAAGGCTCGTCAACTTTGCCAATCTGAAGCATGCAAGTTCGTCCTATTTTGTCCATGCTTAATCTGAGTGGGACGTGATATTTTAGCAAGTTTCTAGTATCTTTATTTATATTATTTAGTTCCTATTTAGTTGAATAAAGAGGCCAGAATCTCCTTGTCTTGGGGTACAAGTTTCGGCCAGATTAAGAGAAAGCTTTATGCAGATTGCTTTTAGCTTATTTAGGAGTTTGTCTTAGCTTATTTAGGAGTTTATTATTTAGGACGTTTTTGAGAACATCCAGCCTATAAATAGAGGCTTGGACGAGTGTTTTAAGACACCCTACATTCGAATTGAATAAAATTAAGTCTTTTGACTTTGTGAGTTTAACTCAGCTTGTTCTTGCCTAAGCTAGTGTGACATTTAGGTTGAACGAATCTTTCACTTATCAAACGAGTTTGCCATCCTCGTTTGTGGCGTGATACAACATGACTTGGAGTTCTCAGATTATTTGTAGCTCGGGTTGAGGCTCTTTTGCCGAGGTTCTTGCTGGTCCAGTTCATGTGTTCGAGGTCTTATCCATTCTAGACAACAATAGATCCGTGCAAATCGTGTTTCTCCTGCCGAGATCACAGATCGAATTCCAACAGAGATGTAGCAAATTGTAACTTAGCAAACTCAGAATACTTCTCATGATAGAAATAAAGATCAATATCCACAAGCCAATTGATGAATTCACCTTTCTGAATCTTTCTATCAAGAGTAGCAATATCACATGCTGTTGGAAAAACTAGTTTATCCATCTTGCAATAAATGTGCTCCTCACATCATTTCCAACCATCAAATGATGAATCTAAGCTCTTGAAAATAAGTGATCAGATTGCAAGCTTTCTCCAAGTTCCAGAATCAAATCAGCTCTCAATTCTCTTCTCCAAAACCACAAACACCAAAAACGAATTTCTCTTTTCTCCAAACAGAAATCAAGTCACGAATCAAGTAGATCAAACCTTATGATGAAGATTGATTGTAGGGAAAGATAACTCACTCTCAATCAGGAAATTGAGAAGGATCTCACGAAGCTCTGATACCACCTGACGTAGGCACACAGAAGCGAATTGGAACTTGTTCTTCGTGCAAGTCTGAATAATCTGGATGTGCTTCAATTAGGAACTTTTGTGGCTAATTTGAAGGTGGTTGGAGGGTGAAACGAAATGAAAAGGGAAAATCAGAACAAAATTAAGGTAACCGGATAATCAACAACTTCACCAACAACTGCCGTTGGTTAGGTTGAGAGGTTCTACAAGTAAAATGGCCAGGAATGGGCAAGGACGAACTCTCACACTCAGGGACACACCCTCACAGTCGCACCGTTTGAATTTGGACACTTGGTCACAATTCTGGAGATAAACTCAACTTCAACTTCTTTGTTTCTTACACTCTACCATTATAAGGCACATTGAAATACAACAAGATAACATAAAAGAAAGCATAAAAGAGAGTGGAATACATCAGAAAAGCATAAGGGGTGTGCCATTGCTTGCCCATACAGCTTTTCCCTTTCCAACTCACGTTTTTAACTTATTCAGATGGAAGGGAATCAAGTTAGAATATAATACATCTTATTTAAAACGAAAATAAAGAGGGGAAAAGCTTCCAGCTGGTCCAAGTCATCCTTGCACCCCATGCACACGTCCATGCATACTTCCACACCTAATCAAGCTTGTCCAGATTGACGATTTTCCCCAAATAGGCAAGATGCAAGCACAAATCCATAAACTGAAGCAATCTGAGATGTGAGATGGATGCCATCTGAGACGTTCCTATGTCATCCTCCCTTCCTTAGAAGTTTGCTCGTCTTGAGCAGCAAGCTTGGATGGCAATATAAGACGCTCCTACGTCACTTTTGCTCCTTAGTCAGATCCATACAATCAAAATACTTTTCTACCGAATCTAACTAATTCAGGAACCCCTCAACATCTATATCTTTGTAGAACTTCTCAATATTCATCTTAAATGGTCTATCCACATGCCTTACATACTCACCTCTACGATCCTCAACATAGTGAACTTCCCTTCTTGCACCGCGTCCAGCATCTCCACGCCCTTGCCCTCTAACACCACGTCCTATTCTGTAGCACGTTTTATGAATGTAATATGATTGCATGAAAAGATGATGTGATTTGATGTAAGAATCATGTATGATGGATAAAGTGTCCTTTCCTACAGTGTGTGATATTGCGCTACTCTTGGTAGAGGGATTCAGAAATGAGATTTCATCAATTGGCTAGTAGATGTTGGTTTATATTTTGACCATGAGGAGTTTTCTGAATTTGCTCGATTGCAATTTGCTACAAATCGATTGCAATTTGATCTGTTCTTATGGTGGGATGGATTGCAAGCTCGAAGACAGCGTCGAGGTAAAAAGAGAATTTCTTGTTAGACCAGAATGAGAGATTTGTTGATTGCTGAATTGTTTCCTAAGCAATTTCATGAAGTACTTGATCTGGCTGGTGAAAAGTGGGATCTCTTTTTGGATTCTTATTATGGTCATGATGATAAGCTTGTTGTTACTCCTATGGTTGAAGAAAACATGAGTTCAAAATCTAAAATTGTTGATTTGAAGCCTAAGAATCAGATTGTAGAAGACAATTTGATTTTGGACAAGTTTGGTCACTTCTCTGAAGATTTATTTGATGTGGAGCATCTAAGTGAGAGTGATTTCATGTTGCTCTACTTGAAAGAGTTATTTGATGAGTCATCAGGTTTATGGCAGAATTCAGATTCGTTTGTTCTTAAGAAGCTGATGGAAGATTATGCACATGAAGTTGACATTGTGATTTATGAATCTGAAGTGGTACATATTGATTTCCTTGGCGTTGATCACTTTGATTATAATCATGGATCTTCTTTGATTAAAATTTGGAACAATCTGAAGTTTATT
Organism: Hypericum perforatum; assembly: GCA_012979155.1. NCBI lineage: Eukaryota > Viridiplantae > Streptophyta > Magnoliopsida > Malpighiales > Hypericaceae > Hypericum > Hypericum perforatum. Next base: position 12,618 of record SOPF01007436.1, on the reverse strand, counting down.
GAAAAGAGGGCTAAAGATTACGTGTTTGTCATGGTTTGTTTCCCAATGTTAACTTGTTTTGCTGGAAGGGAAGGAACCAAGTGCAACCAAGAAATTTGAGTGCTTCTGCTGGTTTCTTGGTGATGTTCTATAGGAGTTGTGTGCATGATGTCCCATGGAAGCCTTAGAACTATCAACTCAGGACGAGTTTATTCTCAAGGAAGGGAGGATGACATAGGACGTTATACAAAAGCATGAAGAAACGTGGTCCACCTTTGCACAACCTAATGATCAGTCCGCATATTGTCCATTTTTGTGAAATTAAAGGTCCATTATTGCATAATTTCGTCCAACAGCCTTTAACATAATGCATTTACATTGTAACCTCCATTCTAAGTTAAATAAGTTAGTTAATTTCGTGTTTGAGTAAGAAATAAATGCCATTGTAATTAGATTCCTTAATTTCAGGAATTCTGAAAGGTTTAGTATTTAAGGCATCATTTAATTTTGTTCCATCACTTCCTTATTAAAAGGGAACGTGATTATGTAATGAAAACAGATTTTGAAAAGAAAAGAAAAGTTCAGGCTGTTGCCAACTATTTTTGGGTGCGTCCCATTAATTTCGGGTGGATTCCCATGGCAGGTGGATTCCCGTGGTGTTCTAAAGATTGGCCCTCTTATTGGCTGCTTATGGATTCAAGCAAACCTCAACCTAACCAATGGCAGTTGTTGGTGAAGTTTTTCATTATCTGGTTACATTTGTTTGTTCAACAATCTATTTCTTTACGCTTCCACGCGCTACATCATGGATGGCCAAACGGAGGTGACTAATAGAACGCTTAGGAGCATGTTTCATAGTCTTTGGCACAAGAAGAAAAGGCAATGGGACTTGGCATTGCCGATTGCTGAGTTTGCATACAACAGTTCCATGCATCGTGTGACCGGGAAGACACCATTCTCTTTTATTTACACCAAAGAGCCGAATCATATTGTCGATGTTCTTACGATATCAAGGCCTTCCAAGAGCAATCAGAATGCTATTGGTTTTGCGGAACAAGCTCAGCAAGTCCTTGAAGAAGTCCACAAGAAGTTCCATGCATACCAGAAGGAGAAAGCCCAAATTGATGCACACCGAAAGAAGCAAATTTTCCAACCTGGTGAGCAAGTCATGGTCTATTTCTGAAAGGAGAGGATGCCTAGCAATATGGGAGGCAAGCTACAAGCTCGTAAGTTTGGACCATACAAGATTCTGAGAAGGGTGAATGATAATGCGTATGTTATTGATCTTCCGAGTGAGTTTGGTGTGTCTAGTACGTTCAATGTCAAGGACTTGACACAATATTTTGATGCATTTCCTCTACCATCCAAGTTGGCCGCTTGTGGACAAGCTCTTTTCCAAGAAGGGGAGGATGATGTAGGAACATCCGAGGCATCCAAGACATCCACTAATTCCGAATGATTATAAAGAAGACTTATGCATGAAGACATTCAAGGACTCTTTGTTATTTGCATTCCTTTTCGTATTGTTTTGTGTTCATGAACATTTGTGCGTATTGTTTTGCACTTTGTCTTTTAGAATCTCATAAGGTTTATTTTCATTTTGTTCTTTTAATTTGGATGTATGTTCATTCGTGACTTTTGGCCGAGTAGGCATTATGACCGGCCAAGTCACTTCGTATTTCTTCTTTATATGTAAGTCCTTTGGATGAATAAGACATCAATGAATGAATTATTGAGAGTTTAACTCCTAAATTACCGTAAGTAATTTGCTTATGCATGGATTTGCATAGAACGTGTATGGATTTGCATGGTTGTTAAGAATTGCCCTAGAGGAATTCAAAAGAGTTCTAACAATTACAACTTATTAAAAGAGGAAATAAATATGATCAAATAAATGCAAGCAAGTCCGCGGTCCATGCACTCCATGCATACGTTCATCCACATATGATCACTCTTGCCCGAATAGGCAACTTTCTCAAATAGGCAAGACAAACACGATGGCATAAAGTTGGCAAGATGGTCCTACCTCATCCTCCCCTCCTTAGAATTCTGCTTATCTCGAGCAGCTAGCTAGGATGGCAATGAGAAAGCATCAAAGTAAGGTATCAAATCAGCTATGTTGAAGGTGTTGGAGATGCCATACTCCTCTAGAAGATCAACCGTGTATGCATTGTCACTGATTCTTATGAGGATCTTGAAAGGACCGAACTTCCTAGCTTGCAATTTTCCTCCTATATTGGCTGGCATTCGTTCCTTTCTAAAGTGCACCATCACTTGCTCTCCTAGTTGAAATATTTGCACCCTCCTATGCGCATCAATTCTTTCTTTCTCCTTTGCATAGGTGGAACTCAACCTGCTCCTCACGGCTTCAAGTACCTCTTTGGCATGCTCGGAAAACTCCAAAGCTGAAGTGTTAGCTTTGCCCGGCCTTGGAAATTCAGCTACATCAATAAGCAACTTAGGTACTTTGGTATAAACCAAAGAAAAAGGAGAGTGACCCGTGGACCTGTGCACCGCGCCATTGTAAGCAAACCGCAATTGGTAAGGCAAGATCCCATTACCTCTTCTTATCATGGCAAAGGCTCTGATGCAAATTTCCAAGGGTGCGGTTGGTTGCTTCAGTTTGGCCGTCTGTTTGGGGTGTGCAGTGGAGCTATACTAAAGTGTAGCATCAAAAAGGATCTATAAGGTCTTCCAAAAGGTGGCAAGAAACTTCACATCACGATCAAAAGTTATGTTCTTCGGCACACCATGAAGCTTGACCACTTCCTTGAAGAACAAGCGAGCAATTATGCAAGCATCCGAGGTCTTCTTGCAAGGTATGAAATGCACCATCTTGCTCAACCTATCAACAACAACAAATATGGAATCTATACCACGTGGAGTTCGTGACAATCCCAAAATGAAGTCCATGCTCAAGTCTTCCCAAATTTCTTGCGGAATAGGGAATGGCATGTACAAACCAGTGTTGTGCACTCCTCCCTTAGTTTCTTGGCACACACGATAGTGTTTCACCAATATCGCAACTTCTTTTGTCATGTTGGGCCAAAAGAAACGTTCACCAAGAGCAGCCCAAGTCTTGTCATGACCTAAATGTGCTGCAAGGCCACCACCATGCAATTCCCATAACAAATGCTCACGTAGTGAAGTTCGGGGAATACAAAGTTGGTTACCTGTCATAAGGAAGCCATTATGTACGTGGAATTCTCCATCGCCCTTTCCACCCTTGCACTTGTTCCAAATGTCTCCAAAGTCTGCATCATCTTCACACAACTCTCGAAGTTCATCAAAATAAGTCACACGACATTGCCATTCTATTAGAAGTGCAACCCTCCTCCTAAGAGCATCGGCAACCACATTCTGTGTCCCGCTCTTGTGCATGATCTTGAATGAGAATTTTTGAAGGTACGTGATCTATCTTGCATGCATTTGGCTCGTAAACTTGGATTGATCATGAAGGTATTTGAGAGCACGATGATCTGAATAAAGGACAAATTCTTTGCCAATGAGGTAATGCTCCCAAGTCTTTAGTGCACGAAAAAGAGCATAAAACTCCTTCTCATAAGTTGTCCAAGTTTGACAATGCTCACTTAACTTCTCGCTGAAGTAAGCAATGGGACATTTCTCTTGGGAAAGCATAGCTCCAATCCCTACTCCAGAGGCATCCACACTTCAAAAACTTTGCCAAACTCAGGTAATACAAGCACGATGGTTGAGCTTAATTTCTCCTTCAACTCGTTAAAGGCATCGTCCACCTTTTTACTTCATTCAAAAGCAACTCCTTTCTTGGTTAACAAAGTCAAGGGAGAAGCAATCTCACTAAACCCCTTGATGAACCGCCTATACAAGGCTGCAAGACCAAGGAAACTTCGGACTTGAGACACGTTCTTTGACCTCGGCCAATTTTGAATCACCTGTACCTTATTCTGATCTACTTGAATTCCATCTTCACTAATGATGAATCCAAGAAATAAGAGCTTTTACTGCCAGAATACGCACTTCTTCAAGTTTGCACTAAGCTCATTCTCATGTAGTACAACAAAAACTTTCTTCAAATGCTCAACATGCTCCAACTCTGATCGGCTATACACCAATATGTCATCGAAGTAGACAACAATGAACTTGTCTAGAAATGGCTTCAACACTTGGTGCATCAGTCTCATAAACGTACTTGGAGCATTTGTGAGTCCGAATGGCATTACAAGCCAATTAAACAAGCCATCACGCATCTTAAACACGGTCTTCCACTCATCTTTGGGTCTGATTCTTATCTAGTGATACCTGCTCTTTAGATCAATCTTTGAAAAGATCTTTGATCCACTAAGATTATCCAACATATCATTGAGTCTGGGTATTGGAAATCTGTAGCCAATTGTGATTTTGTGGATGGCTTGGCTATTCCACGTCTGGATCTCCTTCTTTCACCACTATAACATGACATCCACCCATCTCCTCAATGGATCTCTTCAAGGCCTTCTTCGAAGTTATCATAGTAATATGCTGCATGGCACTATTACATTGAACTTTTATGTGCTTCAGTTTGCTGGGCAACAAAGTAAAATGCTCTCCACCTTTCTTTAGCTCATAAGTGTTCTCCTCACCCTTATGAATCACTTTGTTGTCGTACTCCCATGGCCTTCTCAACAGAATGTTACACGCATCCATCTCCAACACGTCACATTCAACCTTGTCTGAGTACTTGCCAATTGAGATAGGAATTATGCACTTCGAGTTAACCTTGATGCCTCCACCAACACGGATCCATCCAATGGAATATGGATAAGGGTGTGGTGTGGTCTTGAGGCCAAGTTTCTCCACGGTGGTGCGACTCACAAAGTTTTCTTGGCTACCACCATCTATGATCACCTTGCACATTTCACTTCCCACGTAGCATTTTATGCAAAACAAGTTGTTGCGTTGGGACTTATTCTTCTTAGCAGCGGTCATCACGAGCTTCCTCAACACCCCACAATACTCTTCCTCCTCTTCTGAGATCTCTTGCTCCTCATCTCCACTCTCTTCCACTAGAGCATAAAGATACGCCCCAGAAGTCTCTTCCTCCTCATCTTTAATTCCACGGGTGCCTTGCCTTTAGATGGAGCAACTTTGGGTACAGGTTTCTTTGGAAGTGTTCTTGAATCCATTGCTTGAGTGACACCCTTCTCATTTCCTCCTCTTGATGATTGTCCGAGGCCCAAAAAGCGAGTTAGGGTTGATTTCTTCTTCTTCAAGGTAGACCCTATCTTTCTTGCTTTTGAGCATGCGTCGTTGAAGTAGAGAAAAGTGTCAAACTCCATTCTACTCTTTATCTCAAAACTGAGACCCTCAATGTAATGAGCTATCATTTGATCCTCATTCTCTTCCACATCATTCCTTACAGCCAATCTCATGAATTCTGACGTGTACTTTTTAACACTCCTACTTCCTTGAGTGCACGTCAAAAATTGTGAGTCAAGGGTTTGATGATAATCAACGGGTAAGAATCTATCTTGGAGGGCTTGTTCTATTGTTGGCCAATCTTGGATGGCTCTTTCTCCTTTCCTCCTCCTAGACTCTTGCTCTTTTCTCCACCAAACTGCAGCTCTTAATTCTAGCTTAAAGGCCATGTAATTGACCTTTTGCTCCTTAGTCAAGTCTATGCAATCAAAGTACTTCTCAACTGAATCAAGCCAGTTCAGGAAACCCTCTACATCAACATCTCCATATAACTTCTCTGTGTTCATCTTAAAAGGTTGATCCACCCTTCTATAATAATCATCTATGCGTTCCTCCTCTCTATATACTTCCCTACGAGGTGCACGACCTACATCACCACATCCACCAACTCCTCTACCTCGTCCCTTCACTCCTCGACCTCCTCTCCTCACATATAAGGTAGCATCAGAATCCACATCCTCTTCATCCTCTTGGTTGTTACATACCTCAACTAGAAGGGGCTGCCCTATGGGTGCTTGTACTGCAAGATTCTCAAGGCGTGCCAGAATTGTACCGTAGGACATCTCCAAGCTCATTGATCATGATCAAGCTCCTCCTCACTTGTGCATGAGTTTACGTGTGCATGGCAAGCTCATGGACATGCATTTTGAGTTCAAGAAATGTAATAATTGTCCGAACCTTTATTTTCATGCTTTCCTTTCAAATTCTGGATGTAATAAAGGAAGGTTAAAGTTGGTTATGGCATTTGGAATGTAAGAAGACTGGTGAATTAATGGCCCCTTCAAATCTGCCATCAATCACGCCTTCTATATGTATCTGAATGGCAAGTCAATAAATGCATGAGAATTTGAATCAAAACCTGAGTTGCTTTGGCAAGCTTACCTTGTTTACATAGACTTGCGAATGTAACAAGATTGGCCCTCTTTAATTGGCTGCTTGTGGACTCAAGCGAACTTCTAAACCAATTCAGAAGGGTAGTTTAGAATATTATCTTTTCTTTTCTTTTGGTTCGAGTTACAAAACATACCAATTTACCTTTGGCTTTTATTGTGCTATGCCAAATTGCTTCTATGGAAGCCTCTATTTATGTAAATCTCTGATTCATGTTCATCTTAGCTCTTTGATTCATTAGGTTTGGCCATAGTGCATCGGCTTTTGGTGCTAGGTGGTTAGATGAGACTCGGATCAGGTGATCCAAAGTCCTGTGAATCGGCTCATGGATGCGGTTCTCTCACAACTTGCTATGGTTATAATGTTCGCTCACTCTCAACCTAAAAATTGAGATGATCTCAACTCAGGCTCTGATACCACTTGACGCAGCTTAGATGCATGTTACTCAAGTTTAATCTCAATTCACTCAACTCTCACTCTTACAATCTGATCAATACGAATGATAGGTTAACTTGGTACGTCTTGATCAAGTTGGACACTCGGATTTCTTGGAACACAAAGATAAACTTGTGTATCTCGACATTTGCCATCAATCAAACACAAGGGGTCCTAAAATTTAGGATGGCTAGCTAGGGCAAATTCGGACAATAAGGACGCACCCTCACGGATTCTCTCCGCACTTTCAAGCACGCAACTTCAATTTTGGTAAAATTCTCTTCTCAATAATTCGTTATTCTGAGCTGGAAAACAACTTAAGGAAGGCGTGGATTTAGGCCACATTTAATTCAACCATTTTTAATCTTTAACCCCCCTCATCATGGCAAATAATCTCCTACCTTATGAGCTACCAGCGTTCGGAATTCAAAAAAGTTCTAACAATTACAACTTATTAAAAGAGGAAATAAAGATGATCAAATAAATGCAAGCAAGTCTGCGGTCCATGCACTCCATGCATACGTTCGTCCACATGTGATCAATCTTGCCCGAATAGGCAACTTTCTCAAATAGGCTAGACCAATACAAAGGCATGAAGTTGGCAAGATGGTCCTACGTCATTATTCTTATTTAGTTGATATATTTCAGCCAGAATAAGCCTTATTTAAGCATCTTAGCTTTGGCCAGAATAAGAAGCTTTAGGCAGATTGCTTCTAGCTTATTTAGGCGAGTGTTTTTAGCTTATTTAGGAGTTATTTTCCTTAGGAAGATTATGTACTTGAAGCCTATATAAAGGGGCTCAGTCCTTTGGAATAAGACACACAATTCAGATTACAATTTGAGTCTTTTGACTAGTGAGTTTGATAACTCTTCTTGTTCTTGCTTTGAGCTGGTGTGCTTGGCTTGAACGTTTCTTTCACTTATCAAGCGAGTTAACCACCTTCGTTTGTGGCATGATTTGACCTTGACTTGAGGTTCTCAGATTGTTCATGGCTTAGGTTGAGGCTCTTTTGCCGAGGTTCTTGCTGGTTCAGTTCATGGGTTAAAAGTCTACTCCATCCTAAGCAATAATAGATCTATGCATTCGTGTTTCTCCTGCCGAGATCACATCAACATACATCATGTACATAACCAGTATTGAACATCACCATATAACCAGCAGAAGCATTAGAATGTTATGGTTGTACTTGGATTCTCCCCTTCCAACAAAACTGGCATAGGACGCTCCAGAATAAGGTGGACATGTGCATGGAGAGCATGGCATGATTTGGACCGTGTCTGAATTAAAGGCAATTATGTGCTTATGCATTTATGTCCGAGTTTGTTTAATTTCATGTGATCTAAACAGTCCAGATTTTATTTGCTTTGATTTCTAGTTATAATAAGGCAAACATTAAATGCCGTATGATGTGGGGTTAAAGTTAGAAACGGGCAGAATAGGTGAAGAGTCTAGCTTTAATTTCTTGCCTTAATTCTGCCTGATTTCACGCCCCTTTATGTATCACATTTGAATTCAATAAATGGGTAGCGAGAAATTTGAATCAACCTTAATTGTAAGAACGGTCTTATCATTTTCATGCATGGACTTGCATGTGGTGCATGGATTTTCACGTTGTTAACTAAAATTGCCCTAGTTGACCGCTTGAATTTTCAAGCAAACCATCCACTATAATTAGATTCGTTAGCTTTTGTTGCCTACGCCAGGTGGTATCAGAGCAAGATTGAGATCCTTCTCAATTTCTAGATTGAGAGTGAGAGATTCATTATCACCACAGAGAGTTGTGAGAGAACCCACCCACGAGCTAATCCACAGGACTACGTGATCCCCTGATCTGTGTCCCTATTGACCCACCTAGCACCACTAAAGGCCAAGCCACTATGACCGACCCTACGAACAACCAAAATTCGAACATGAGGCAAAGATTTGCCAACCTAGAGGCTACCATCTTGGAGATACGTACGCAACTCGCCAACATTATGGTGCAACCTCCAACACAACCACCCCCGGTTGAGGTACGTAACCAAATAGAAGATAAGTATGAAGCTGATTTAGATGCCACCCTCTACATGAGAAGAGGAGGTAGGGGAGTGTGAGGTTTGAGATTGCGTGGTAGAGGAGATATTGGACATATGCCTAGGAGAGAAGTGTTTAAAGAAGATGAACATGGAAAAGAATACTATAGGAGGGCAGACCGTCCATTCAAAATGAATATAGAGAAGTTTCATGGAGATATGGATGTAGAGGGATTTCTCAATTGGATGGACTCAGTAGAGAAGTATTTTGATTGTATGGATCTTACTAAAGATCAGAAGGTGAACTATGTAGACTTCAAATTGGAGTTAGGAGTGGCTGTATAGTGGAGGAAGGAACAAGAGGCTCGTAGAAGAAGAGAGTGTCCAATTTGGGACTAGCCTAGCCTGGAGCAAGCATTATATGAACGCTTTCTTCTAGTTGATTATCATCAGATGCTTTATTCACAATTCTTGTCGTGCATGCAAGACAACTGCACTGTGGAGGAATACACTTCAGAATTCATGAGGTTGGCCATACGAAATGATGTTGAGGATAATGAAGATCAGATGATCTCACGTTATGTGGATGGTCTGAGTTAGGAGATAAAGAGCAAGCTGGAGTTTGACACTTTCTTATTTTTCAACAACGTTTGTGCAAAAGAAAGGTGGGAGCTGCCTTGAAGAAAAAGAAAGTATCCTCTTCACATTAGCCTGGGCCTTGTCAGACATCTAGCTATGCAAGAGGAGGCGCAGAGAGGAGTGCACCTAAAGCAACTGATACTAGACCCCCTCCAAGCAAGCCTGCCCCCACAATTACACAAAGAAAGGGCAAGGAGGCAGCAACCACTTCGACACTTTGTTGCTTCAAATGCAATGAAATGGGGCCCAAGTTAAGTGATTGCCCAAAACACAATTTTACACAATTATGCAAGAAGAGAGAATTAGAAGAAGAGGAGGAAGGAGCATACTTGTGCGCGCCTGTTGAAGGAAGCAGAGAAGAGGATTTGGAGGGATCCGAGGATGATGAATATTGTGGAGTTATAAGGAAGTTGGCTTTAACTTCCACCAAGAAGGACGAGACACAAAGGCACAATCTGTTTTGTACAAGGTGTTATATTGGTGATCAGGTGTGTGAAGTGATCATCGATAGTAGGAGCCAAGAGAATTTTGTTAGTAAACAGATTGTGGAGAAGTTAGGACTCCAAGTCACACCACACCCTGCCCCGTACTCAATTGATTAGGTGCGATCTGGTGGAGGAATCAAAGTTAGCTCCAAGTGCACAATTCCAATCAAGATTGGAAAATTTAAAGACATGGTGAATTATGACGTCCTTGAGATGGACGCCTGCCACATCTTACTTAGAAGACCCTGGGAGTTCGACAATTAGGCTGTACATAAAGGGGCTACCACCTTTGAGGGATATTCAACACCAAATCGACTTGATACCGGGTGCAACTCTCCCTAATTTACCATATTATAGGCTAAGTCCTAAGGAGAACCAGATCCTGAGGAATCAAGTTCAAGAGCTGTTACACAAGGGATATATACAAGAAAGCCTTACTCCTTGCGGTGTCCCAACTCTACTTGTGCTAAAGAAAGATGGGACGTGGAGAATGTGTATAGATAATTGTGCTATCAACAAGATCACGATTAGATATCATTTTCCAATTCCATGACTTAATGACATGTTAGACAATATAAGTGGAGCCACCATCTTCTCAAAGATCGACTTAAGAAGTGGCTATCATCAAATTTGGATTCAACCCAGGGACGAGTGGAAAACTACCTTCAAAACAAGGGATGGCATATACGAATGGCTTGTTATGCCATTCGGCCTTACCAACGCACCAAGCACCTTCATGAGGTTGATGCACCAGGTCATAAAGCCCTTTTTAGACAAATGAGTGGTGGTGTACTTTGATGACATCCTCGTATATAGCAAGAACAAGGAAGATCATGCAAAGCACTTAAAAGAGGTGTTCGAAGCTCTCTAAAGCAACCAGCTGTACGTGAATTAAAAGAAGTGTAGCTTTTGGAGGGGCAAGTTATTATTCTTGGGCTTTGTTGTTGGCACGGAAGGCATTTACGTAGATAAATCCAAGATTGATGCAATCAGCTCTTGGCCAGCACCCTCGAACGTGAGTCAAATAAGAAGTTTTCTTGGGTTGGCCACCTTCTATAGGAGGTTCATCCAAGACTTCAGTATGACAGCTGCCCTACTTACCTCGCTATTGAAGAAAAATGTTCCCTTTGTTTGGGACAAAGAAGTTAAGCAAGCATTTAAGAAGGAAAAGCTTAGCATCGCCCCTGTGCTTGCCTTGCTTGATTTCTCCAAGTTGTTTAAGGTGGAAGTAGATGCCTCTAGACTTGGCATTGGAGCGGTTTAATCCCAAGAGAAGAAACCGCTAGCTTACTTCAGTGAGAAATTAAGCGAAGCAAGGCAGAAGTGGACCATATATGAGAAAGAGTTATATGCCGTAGTGCGCACTCTCAAGACTTGGGAGCATTATCTGGTCCGTAAGGAATTCGTGCTCTATTCAGATCGTCAAGCCCTAAACTCCCTTTTTGATCAAATGAAGCTTAGTAATCCCATGCATGCATATTGGTGTTCATTTTTACAAAAGTTTCCTTTTAAGATCGTGCATAAGGCTGGTGTTCACAATGTTGTGGCGGATGTATTGAGGACTTTGGTGAATTATGGCTCAAGTGCAAGGATGGTCAAGGGGCGGAAGACTATTTCTTGCCCGATGGTTTCTTTATGAAAGGCAACCAATTGTGCATTCCAAAAATGTCCTTGTGGGATCATTTGATGTGGGAGATGCACAGGGGAGCTCTTTCAGCTCATCTTGGTCATGACAAGACTCAGGCTGTACTACAAGAGAGGTTCTATTGGCCAAGGATGACTAAACACATTACAAACTTTATTTAGCATTATCGTGTGTGTTAAGAAACAAAAGGAGGCACGAATAACTCTAGCCTATACACACCTCTCCCAGTTCCAGGAGCTATATGGGAAGATTTGAGCATGAATTTTATGCTTGGTTTGCCATACACACTGTGAGTAGTTGACTCAATCTTCGTTGTTGTTGATACATTGTAAAAAATGGCTCAATTCATTCCTTGTAGGAAAATAGGAGATGCGAGCACCGTGGCCAAGTATTTCTTTCGTGAAGTAGTGCATTTACATGGGGTGCCTAAGTCCATTGTCTCTGATCGTGATGTCAAGTTCCTCCTAGCTTTTGGAAGACTCTTTGGAGAATGTTTGATGCAATGCTCCAGTTTAGCACGACCATGCACCCTCAAATGGATGGTCAGACCGAGACAACAAATTGCACCCTTGGTAACCTCTTGTGTAGCTTGTGTCATGAGAGGCAACATCAATGGGACCTTGCCCTCCCCATTGCTGAGTTTGCTTACAACGGTGCCATTCATCGATCCACAGGGAAGTCACCATTCTCCTTGGTTTATACTAAGGTACCTAATTGATGAGAGGCATCTTGACATGCCTATGATGCAATATAGTTTATGTAGTAGAGTTGTCGAACCCACAGGGATTGAGTGATGCCTTACTCGGCTTACTTACCAAATTTTAGGAATTTTATGACTTTGCTTCTTTGGTTTGGTTTAGGTGACTTAGCAAACTAACATACATAAAATAACAACAAGATCAATTTAAATCATGCAATATCACACAAAAACACAAGGTATATATCAACTAAAAACAAGAGTGGTGTGATGCCTAAGATCACTTAAGTGAACTAATGGTTCGTTGGGTTTATTTAGCTCGTGTCATGATCCGGGTGTTTTAAGGCAACGGATCCATGCTCTCGCACAAGATCAATCTAAGTTGATCTTTACCTAGG
>SOPF01007362.1:0-40429 GCA_012979155.1 Hypericum perforatum | reverse complement strand
TAACCATGTCTCGACATAATATTCAAAATCTTATATAGATTGTATATTGTAATCAAAATATTTCTTTAAATGTGTTTCGAAATATCTGTAAAGATAATCGTGATCAAGATGTAGAATATTCCCACCAAAAATTAGGAAGAGCCAAGTCATAACCATGTCATAGTGCATTAATGTGTTTATAATAAAAGAAAATATATGCCTAATAATGTTTGAGTCTCGTGTGGCAGCTAGTGTACGAATGAAAAATAGAGATTAAAACATCTTTTTATTATCTCTAATAAGAGATACCTTTAATATTGTGCTGGTCCAAAAAAAGAAAAATAACTAAAAGAAAAAGGGAGAACAAAATCCCATGCAAGGCTCCATTTTGCAAGATTCGCTCTATCTACAAACTGGAAAACCAGAAAGAATAATCCATGTTGGATACGCATTATTACCACAATCTGATGATCTGTAAAAAAATATACTCCAATTTCATGAGACAACTAAATTTTTATATCATAATAATGTCAGAATTTGAATCTTATACTTGATAAATATTTATTATGACTCATTCCCGTTTCTTAATTTTCCACATATATTCCAATATTTTATTTTTCTCCTAAAAAAGAAAATTCGTAAATTAGAATATTGGACAGTCATTGAGATAGATAGGCTTTAGTCTTTCCTTTGCCAGCTCTTTTATATCGTAAAATCAAACCAGGACAATTACCTTAAAGAAGGGAACACGTCGTTTTCAGTACTACATAGAATGAGTTTTTTTTTTCAAAAATCCTAAAACTATGGCATTAAAGTAAAAAAAATTCATATGTGTTGGTATCACATAAAGAAAATGTCGGTATTGCAAAAATTAAAAATATCCATGTTAGGGACTTTTTTGAAAAAAATTAAAATATCATGAGACTAAAGTGAAAAAATTCATATGAAATGCTACCATATTAAAGAAATGTCGATAAAATATAAAATATAAAAAATATACATATTGATATCATATGAAAAAAATGTTAGCGCGATCTACTCAAATTTTGTATTGTACTGAATCATATTGAGTCTGAACCTAATCTTTTTTTAATTACCATATACATGACAAAACATAATTTACTGAGACAGATTTCATCATAATCCATTGCAAGACAATTAACAGTAATGATAAGGGAGATAGAACATTTAGCATTGGTAAGAAACTTTTCTTTAATGGGGAATTGTTAAAATTCCCCCTTAAGAAGAATTATAATATAATTGTTGATGGTTTCAACTATGTACCATATAGAGGGCCAAATGATATTATTGTGATTACGGTAACAATTTTCTCGCCAAAATGATAAGACTGTTAATACGTTCAAGATTTTATACATGAAAAATTACAGAATTAAAATTCACTTTAATAACAAAAGATTTATAAATTCAAAATAAAAGTTTTTGCAAGTTACAACATAAAATTTCTGTCTTTTGTGTTTTCTGTAAGGACTTCTAATATTCTTGAATAATACAGATGACCAACTTCTTCACGAAGACAACTGGTTCCATTATTTTTGTTCAGTTTTTAACGCGATGATAATTCCGATACAGAGTTTACTTGTTACATACCATAATTAAGAATTTTTTAAATAAAAGTGTATTACAAAAATATAACTTAGAAGATAACATGAAAATCGACACAAGAATAACAATTTAATAAACAAATAATTTGCCTCCAAAAAATCTTAAATAGTCTGCTGGTAGATGAAAATTGACTTGAATTTGCGCCCTTAATCTTTATTCAAAGCCCCAGCCGAATAGACTCTATAATATAATCAGGGTTTTTGTAATAGGAAAAATAGTAGTCGGTAAAAGTGATAATTATTTAGAGTTTTTGAAGAAATTTTTAACTTTATATTTAAAAAATTACTCGATCAACCAATACATATGTGAGTTGATGAAATCTGTTAAATTCTTCGTATTAAATTAAAAATTTTACAAATTGATGAATTTTTTATATTTATAAAATTGTTTATCATATCTGTAGCTAGAGCTATAAAATTTTCAACTTGTTTTTCTAACAGAGCCGGAGCTACATGGATTATAGTGGGGTAATTACCTCTAATAAAAAAATGTTGTTTAAAGTTATATTTTTAATTTATATTCTCATTAAAATTAGAAATTTATCTTATAAAAAATTAATTAACTATGAATTAAAAATAAATTTTTAATAAGTTAAAAATTGACGATACTCATTAAAGAACTCTGTGACATAGCAGTTGCAATGGATGAATTCATTGGAATGGATGAAGATAAGGAACTCTGTGGTGTATATATGTGCATCAAGGTGAATCTTGATGTACGTAATGCTCTAATCAGGATGAAGATGGTCAAATTCAAGAACGGCGAGGCGATGGAGGTGACGTTCAAGTACGAACGTCTTCAGTCCTTTTGTTACCACTGTGGAGCACTGGAGCACATTGAGAGAGACTGTGGGTTGGTTGAAGACATCAGAGTGGGACCACTGCAATTACCCCGATATGGGACTTGGCTGAGAGCCCCACCCCAAAAACCTATTCAGGTCAAGGACAAAGGTATAAGAAGAAGAAGTATGGTGGTAGGAGGACTTCCATAACACATGCATACGTCAAGATCTCGCTCCATAGAAACGACATCTCTCATACACGAGGACAGAGTAATGGAATTGGTAGAATCCTCCTTACAAATGGTTAATATAGTACCGACATGAAGCAGAGAAGTAACTGGAAGCGAAATTGCTGGTCAATGTCGAGCAACTTTCACAGGTGGTAAAGGGCTTTATATCCCTCCTCATCTTCGTGGATGAATTGGTCTAAGAAATGGAATATCACACCACACAGACATCTATACTGGAAGCCTTATTTTACCGAGATAGTTATGACCCCTTGTTGATTGGGGAATAGGAACAAAGGAAGGAAGCATGTCAGAAGGCCGGAGGGAAAATACCCTGAACTAGATGAATGATTATGGTATGGAAAATGGATCAAAAGAGAACGCCGAACAACTAGAGGTGGCCATAGCAGTACCAGGTCTAGAAACTGAAGAACATTATATAAAGGTAGGAATGAGCATAGTAATGGCAACGAGAACAAGCAAGCTTGATTTATGCTACTGAAAGCATATGGCAAGAGCGATAGGACAGGTGGATGTTTGCATGGAGAGGATCACAGATCACATTATAGGCAGAAAAAGGAAAAATTCTGAGATGAGCCCAGAGATACTTTGTGTTAGCAAAAGGCATGCCTCTGCTTCAGTTGTCACCTCAATAACTCTTGATAAAGCAGAGGTCACAAGGCTTGCCAGTCGCCATAAATCATCTATGCTAGAACTACTACAGACTGGGGACTCTGCGGGTAGTTCAGGAGCTCTACAGACTGATAAGAGCCTGTAGTCCCCAATTTGTGTTTTTAAGTAAGACAAAGTTTAAAAGCACAGAGGCAGAGAGGGTACGTTAGAGGATGAGATTGGAATGTGAAGTTGTAGTTAATTGTATAAGGATATGGCACTAGCGAAGTGGAGGCCAGATACTCGCTTGGAAAAGATACTTAAATGTTGAACTCTTATCATTTTCCCTCCATCATATAGATGTCATTATTAAAGAGTTGAAGCAATGGTGGTTCACGAGATTTTATGGGTGGTAGGAGGAGCCAGCTAGATACATGTTGTGGGACCTTCTTTGCCAACTTCAACCCCATTCAAATCTTTCGTGGCCATGTTTTGAAGAATTTAATGAAATTCTCTCTATGGCGGAAAAGCAAGGTGGACAGATTATACCTATGGTGTGCATGGATAGTTTTTAGACTGCTATTGACGAATGTGGCTTCTGGGAAATTCAGCAAGGCGGGGTGGAATTTACATGATACAATGGTTAGGAAGGTGAAAACTCCGTGGAATGTAAACTTGACAGGTGCTTCACTACTGAGGCTTAGTTAGACATGTTCTCGGCTACAAAGGCAGAAGCTCTTTGTTGCATAGGCTCTGATCACTGTCCAATTATCTATAGAATTTAGCGAGTGGAGTTAGGTAAAAAGAAAAAATGCTTTTGCTTTGAGACTATGTGAATGAGACACACAGAACTGCAGAAGCAAGTTGAAGAAGGTTGGAATTTGGCCAAGTCAGGGGCTAGTATTTCGAAATAAATTAAAATCTGCTCGGACAATTTATCAGGATGGGAGGGAACTACATTCAGCAATGTCAGGAGGCATCTTCACAATTTGGAAAGAGAGGTGACTGAACTACAAAACTCTCCTCCAACTAATGCGATCAAATCTCGTATCAAAGCAGCACTAGGAGAAAGAGATGAATTACTTAACAGGGAAGAGCTCATATGGGCTCAAAGATCGAGAGTTGACTGGCTCAAGGAGGGTGACCGTAAAACTAAGTTCTTCCACCATCGTACTAGAGTTTGACATAGCCAAAATATGATCATAAAAATTACAATGCACAATGGGGAGGTGATACAAGATGAAGACCAACTGATGAATGAATTCCGTGACTTCTATATCAATCTTTTTAGTGCCAATACATATACGCAAGAGGAGGTTATCACAGACAAAGTGGGATGCCGAGTTACTATGGACATGAATGTGGAATTTGAAAGGTCATATGATAAGGACGAGGTGAAGAGAGCTTTTGACCAAATGTTTCCAACAAAGACCCCAGGACCCGATGGCTTACCATCGATATTTTATTAAAACTTTGGCCTACGGTTGGTCAAGAAGTTATCGATGCAGTACTCTCAGTACTTAATGACAAAGAGGACCCTTCTATGTTGAATCACACCATTATAGCACTCATCCTGAAAACCAAATGCCCAAGGACATGTTCGGAGTATATACCTATTAGCCTGTGTAACATAATCATGAAAGTGATTATAAAGACAATAGCTAATAGGCTGAAGCCCCATCTGAATAAGATTATCCACCCAAACCAAAGGGTGTTTGTCCCAGGGCGCCTTATAATAGATGTGGCACTACTTGGTTTCGAGGCCTTTCATTACCTAAATGGGTTTGTCAAATCATGTAGTTGCACTTATCATGCACTGTGTTCGGATAATATAGTACTAAGCACAAGTTAATGGCAGACTCACAAACTATTTTGTACTGAGCCAAGGATTGCGATAGGGAGATTTGCTATCTTAGTATCTTTCTTTATTGTACACGAAGGGGCTTAGAGCATTGCTTGCTAATGCTGTACGGACCAAAACTATCCATGGTATAAAAATTGCACAGAGGGTGCCCACTCTCTCACACTTATTTTTTGCAGATAACTCCTTAATTTTTACAAGGACTACTGAAACTGAGCTACAGAATCTGATGGGTCTTCTTGACATATATGCTAGAGCTTCAGGTTAGAAGGTCAACTTACAGAAAAATGCCATTTCATTTAGCCAGAACATGGGAGAAAATGAAGCAGAGAGGCTACAAATTTTAGTTGGAATGCAGGGTGGGAAGGTGGAAGACAAGTACCTTGGCCTTCCCACTATTATTGGGCAATCCAAGAAGCTGGTATTTGCTCAACTAGAAGACCAAATTTGTGAGAGAATTAGTCAATAGCAGACCCGGTTCCTATCTTAGTTAGGTAGAGAGGTGCTAATCATGGTAGTTCTCCAATCAATACCAATATATGTGATGAGCTATTTTCTCTTACCGGCATGTATATGCAGCAGAATCAAGAAACTTCTATGTAATTTCTACTAGGGGCCACTAATGATCACAGGAAAGTACATTGGAGGAGCTGGGACAAGATGTGTAGGCCAAAGTAGGAAGGGGGATTAGGTTTTTCGAGACTAGAAAACTTCAATAAAGCAATGCTCTCGAAATAAGTGTGGTGACTACTCACAGTCCCAGACTCGTTGACGGCTAGAATCCTAAGGACTAAGTATTCTCCACGTTTAAACCTACTAGACACTATTTCTGATACGGGATGTAATTATTCTTGGCGCAGTATCTGCTCAGGTATTCCACTCTTAAAGATGGGTCTCGGTTGGCGAGTGAGTGTTGGCAATCAAGTACATAAATGGGAAGAAAGTTGGATACCAAACTCGCAAACTAGCGTTCTAAAATACATACGTCCAAGTATGTACAGTTATCAATGGGTCTCAAAACTAATGACTGAAAATGGTACGGGTTAGAATGACCAGATTTTAGACACCATATTTGATGATGAAGATAGCGATAGAATTCGGAAGATTACTTTGAGTACAAGGAAATTGCCAAATATGATACGATGGCAACTTTTGGCAGATGGCGAATACATTGTCCGTAGAGGATACAGACTTGATTTTGGAAACTGGTGGGACATGGTACATGAGGATAATGTCGCTAACTTTGACAAGGGGCTTTGGAACACTTGCTAGAACTTGGTTTGTCTACCTTGTATTAATACAACTATGTGGCGAATCCTTGACAATAATTTGCATGTGAGAAGAAATCTAAACCAACAGGGCATGGATATAGATGACCGCTGTCCTGGATGTGGCATAGAACCTAAAATGGTGGTATACTTGATGTTCGAATATGCATGGTCACGTAAAATATGGCAAGAAGTTGGGGTGGACTTCGGTCAGATGAATATTCATACAACAAAGGAGGGGCTCTCTATCTTATTTGACACAAGCGATCGATTGGAAAGAAGCGGGCAAGCAACATGCCTTTGGTCACCATGGAAGTTGTAGAATTTGATCATCTTCTAACCCGAGGTAAGTAATAATCGGCAACAAATCCTCAATGACGGTTTTTGACTTTGGCAGGAATTTGTGGACGTGCATGGTACAACGAGTAAAGGTAGGAGAACTAGAACTGAAGTACACTGGTAACCACCTACTATAAGATGGTTTAAAGTAAATGTCGATGCAGGAACTTCATCTTCAAGGGGTGAACAGGTCAGCCTTGTGGTGAGAGATGACGAAGGGAAGTTCATTATGGCAGCAACGCGAGTCTTCCCCAATATTCATCACCCTATATTATTGGAAGGAAATGCGGTGTTTATGGGCTTAGAGTGGGCAGCCACAATGGGACTTGAGAGGGTTGAGGTAAAGTCGGATTGCCTACTAGTGGTGCAACAACTCTCTAAGGGTTCATCTAATAGAAGTGACCTAGCGATGATACTTGATGATTGCAGAAGCATACTCAACTGCTTCTAGGAAGTTTGTATCATCCATGTGCGATGGGAGGCTAACCAAGCCTCTCATGAGATGATAAAGGTGATAATCCCTTTGGAACGTGAATTATTGATCTTTTCCTGGCCCCCAGATTACTTACAAGACATTCTTGAAAGAGAAGGGTCAACCAGAGGGGATTCTTAGCTTGTAATAGGGAAATGTAGGGAAACTTGTAGCAGTATACCTGTCACTTATGCAGTGCTATCGTTGGTACTCTTTTTCCTATTTCCAATTTTTTCCTAAAGCGGCAGGTTTTTCTGGAATAGGTTTTTTAGTGAGACCAATGGTTGTAACCTCATTTTCTTCGATGGGAAAGGTATATGGTTTTTTGCTTGTTTTATGCTTTGGAGTCTGAGTTATGAGTTTGTAACTTTCGCTTTTATGATGAATGAAATATTCTTCTTCTGCAAAAAAAATTGTTAAGTGAATCATACCTAAATAGTTTTAACATTGCCAGACCAACAACACAATCCGTCATGAATATTTATGAGGTCAACATTTCAAATTTTGATATTGTCATAGTATAAAATTTATCTTAAAAAACATTTCAAACATTATTCAGTTTTGAATTTCAAAAATAAAAATTGTAGGTATAATGATATGGTATAAAGAGGATTTTTTTTGTTTAGTACTACTATTTACAAAAAATATCCAAAATGGTATCCAAAATTTTTTTGTTAAAATGGTGTCTAAGTTATTTTTCTCTTTTTGAATTAAGGATTATTTTTTCGGCCAAACTGGATTACTAGTTCTTAACCCGTGTGAACCAGAAAATGTGTTAAAAACCTGTAATCCGATTTACAGATTAAAACTCTATTCTTACCAGTTTACAGATTTCTAACTCATTTTTCAGACCGGATGACGGGTTAGAAACTCATAATCTAGTTTATGGGCTAAAAAGCCATATTTTGACCAGAAACGACCCCGAGCCACTCATTTGGCCATTCAACCCAATCCTCTCCCCCCGACGTCCTCCTCCTTCCCCCGCCCTCTCCCACCCACTCCTGGCAACCTCCTCCCTCTCCCTGCAACCCCTCCCCTCGAGGTGGACCCACCCCTTCTTTAACCCGACACAATACCCAGTACGGTTAGGTTAGTTTAATTTCATGGTTTTGGTGAATAATTAGATGTTTAATTATAATTATTAGGGTTAATTTGATTAATTATGTTGAATTAAGTTGTATTATATTGAATTATGTTGCATTATGTTGATTAAGTTGATTATGTTGAAATTTGTTGAATTATGATTTTGTTGATAATGCTGAAATTTGATGAAATTTGTTGAATTTTTTTGAAATTAGGTGAATTATGATTTTGTTGATTATGTTGAATTAACTTTAATATGTTGATTATTATAATTAATCAGTTAATTATTATAATCTTGTTGAATAGTTAGTTGTCAGTTAAGTTGATTAGGGTTTAGGTGAACATGCATATAGTCAAACATGTTAACTGACTAGTATGGTTTTGGTAAATAATTAGTAAATTTAGTTTAAAAAATTTGAACAATAGAGTGAACAAATACTTGTTTAGACATGTCGTCACAGTGATAGGAAGATATATTTGGCGATGGAGGTCCTTCAGATAGGACTTTACTGAAGCCACAAGAAGTGCATCAGTCATAAGCCATTTGAAATACAGAGATATCCGATGGCGGTGATGAGTTTGATGTGGATGGTGTTTTGAAGATTTATCAGTACTGATAGAAGTAAAAGTCGGTGTTGAACAAGGCATTCTTCAGGTATATAAAGGCGGTTGTTTTTTTTTGTTTGGCGCATCAATCACGTTGTGACCGAACGAGCTATGATTACATTATTGGTAGAGCATTGGTAGCTAGAAATGCATACGTTCACATACTTATTGGGGAGATGACCATTACACTTCAAGACATAGCCGTATTTTACAGACTCCCTATTGATGGCCTTCTACTAATGGGATAGCAGACACCTAGAGTGAGAGGAGTTATGTATGTAGTGATTCAGTAGGGCCCGAAGGCTACACCAGGCTATATCATTAGTAATAGTATTTCACTCTACTGGTTTGAGGAGTTCTATGACTCTGTCAACCTCGCCAATGATATTGACAATTATACCATATGTTAGTATGTCTAGGCGAGTATTATGCACCTAATTGGCTGCATTATATTTGTAAAGATGACCAAGTCAAGAGATAGTTCGTATTGGTTACCGATGTTAGTGGATTGCGAGTCTATTGGCATATATAGTTGGGGCAAGGCTTGTCTGGCCCATCTGTATAACCAGCTGTGCTGGGTCACTAATCGAAATTGTTTTTCTATTATTGGTAATCTCGTCCTTGTTTGTATGTGGACCGCTGAGAGGATCATCAAGTATTAAAGATCCAACTATCCCAGAATATGGTCAAGCATTGAGCATCAGATAATAATAACGTCGACACTACTTTGACTTGCTTTTTTTTTCTTTAGTGACAAAATTTATCAACATAGAAATGTTGTTTCTGTAGGTGGACTAAAAAGATTAATCGATGCCAATTGAGGAAATGTATGATTATGACATTTTATCAGTGCTACTTGGATGAGCTCAGGGATGAGAATGTAAGTTTTGTTATAAAATTCTATAATTTGTTTGCTTGTATAAACATTTTGCATAATCATATGAAATATACATTTTGTTGTAGGTGGTTTGGCTTCCGTACCCCAAAGCTATCATTGGGTTCTTACCTGGTATGGTTCATTGAGATCGGTAGTTGTGGTGTATGCATCTCTGATAGTATTCTGTTATGTAGAATTACATTACCGTAATTGAGTATTTAGATAATTTGGCTATGTCCAGGGTATTCTACATCCACCAGAGCCAGATGATGGGACACCTAGTACATGTTGATTTATTTTTGCACGTGAGTGTTCGGATTATCCTTTGTGCTTGATCCGAAGTATACTGATGATTCGTGTATTGTTTAAGGCTCACTGGCCACCTATGGTGCGTGCCAATGGTGTCTCTAGCGCGGGCCAACTGTGTCCGACAGAGCTTGCCTCACGAGCTCATTGCGCGGCCCAGAAATTCTGGATGCCAATAGCGCACGCCTATACTCTTTTGCGCGCGCCAATGTTCTTCATGCAAGAACAATGACGCGCGCCACTCCTCCTTGGCGCGAGTCAACACTCAACAACAAAAGCACAGAGTAAGTCCAGTTTTGTTGATCCTCAGGGAATTGAATGTTAAGACTTCGTACTTTGATTCCAAACTTGATTAGGAGTATATTATGAAGATTGGTTGATTGATAACTCGAACAAACTTCTAGATTAATTAATGATCTAAAGATTTAAACTAGTCAAAAGTCTATGAACTTCAAAATACAAAACTAGCAATCTGATTTAGCAAATTTAACTAAAAATGAATTTGGTACCATTGAAACTCATGCCATCAAACAACTCAGGGAGTTTATTAAGTTCATAATACGGTCCAAGTGTTTCATAAGCAACAAATCTACACTTTCACGCTAGATTTGTCTAAATTGTTCCTTAGCAAAACATAAACCAATTAGATGTTCTTTCGACCCCACTAATCAATCTAAACCAAGCTAAGATCCAATTTTAGTTATCACTCAGTGGACAATTAATTACTTAATTAGATTTCTCAGTCATTAAGAAACTAATCATCTAGTTAATCTTTTTATTAATTCTATCACCTTTCGGTCTCAAGTTTTAACTAAGATCATAATCATGGATAATCACAAGGTTTTTATCACAGCCAACTAGTCTAAACCATTGTCAAAGGTAAGAACTAATCATGATCATAAACTATGTGAAACCACAATTAATTTTATTAACTAGAACATACATCAATACATTTTAACCTCTCGAATAGTTGATTACATGTTAGTTTCAAGGCCCCAAACCCACTTAATATACTACTCACACATACTTAAGCAATAACACAATATAAACATCAACATAATTAAGCATAAAAATGAATCAAAGTAAAGAGAACAAAGCTTATCAAATGTAATCAAGCTTCCTTTCTCTTCCTCAAGTCCAATCCAGAGAGTTGAGTTACAATTCGTGGATTCCTCTTTCTCTGGTTCTCTCTCTCTCTCAAAATGTCATAATTGTGTCATTATGAGCTAATTTCCAAAGTTCAAGTAATAAAAACTTAAACTAAGCTAAAAATCCTAACAACTATCCTCCTTGTCTCCCTAATGTGTCTGCCATAGCTCCCAAGTGTGTCCATCCCGAGTGCCTTGGCCGCAAGGTGTTTGCCAATAAGAAAAACAAATGGAATGGCCAATTATCTATATCTGTCTATCCCTAGCGTGCACCAATAGCACCCATGGCACGCGCCACTCATGTCGTAAGCCATCGTCAGAGTAACCTCTCCTCCTCCGAGCACCAACGGCGCGCACCACCTGTGCCTATGGTGCGCGCCATGCCTTGACAGGCCTTGTTCTTCTTGCTTTTGTGAGCTTCATCTTGCCCATGCTTTAGCACCGTCGATCAAGCGTCCTCCTCAAGTCTATGAATAAGCTCCTAAAACCACAGAAACACAATGAGAAATAACAAACATAACTAAAAATCACAAAGAATGAAAACTAACACAAGATAACTAAAAATCAACTAAAACAATCTAAAAACTCTAAAATAATCCTAAGAAATAAAAACAAATAATGAGTGTTTTAGGCACTCATCAGTACACACTTAGGTGATTGTGGTTAGATTGGCACAAAGTGGGATAAAGTCTTTTCATTCTACGTGAAGCTGTGGAAGAAATTCTGACATAACTATGTCTACCCTCCAGGTGTGCTAACAGAGCACGGCAATATCCATTACCACGATAGGTACATGGACTGGTATAGGTTACATACACTACATTTTATCAGTCATGCAGGAGCCATGGTTCTTCGAAAAATAAGTACATATTGTATTGTTATTTAACTTATGCTTTACTTCATTATGAATATATTAAAAATTGTAACATATTTCTTATTTTTCAGGTAGATGTTGTTGAGCATATACAATACTCGTCTCAAGCTGATCCACATATTTGCTCTTTATTTAAGACAACCCTTCAGTTTGTTAGTGAGGAGCAATGCTATACAGACATACCTCAGTATTAGTAGTATCCACCATAATATTCGGCCATGGTCTATAACATATTAAAGTCAAAGAGAATGCTTATTGCACGTCAGAAGCAGACTATGTTCACAGGAGGTAGAAAATACCAATAGGTAAACATGTGCCTCCCATCAATGTCTAGCCTATGTAGTGGTCAGGCTACCAGGTTCAAGTGTCATAGACCCAACTACCAATGCAAGAATAGCAGCTGAGTCCTATGCTCTCTATGCTGATGTTTCTGAGCCAACAGACAGTGCATCTAGTATCGCCACCTTTCATGCAGTGCTCACCTCTAGATATTGATAGCTTTGGCTCATAAATACCCTAGTAAACCTTTTTGTAGCCTATACAAAGGTATGTCTCTTAGTCATTAACGACTTTTATGATTACATTTTTTATATATAATTATGTTTACATGTTATGTTGTTTTCTCAGTGGCAATTTCGGTGAAGGGCTTTTTGGAGAGTAGATAAGTTTGACTATTTTGTTCAACTCTGATTACCCCATGTTTGTAAGTTCAAGATTGCAACCGTCAACATCTTTTTGACTACCAGAAGTAGTCACGACCCCATTCCTGTAGCAGCCTACTATGACAGGCTTCATTTCCTTGCAATCCCCTCTCTTCGTGTTCAGTCGCAAATGCCAGTTAACACATTTGGTCCAGGGTCGTATATGTAAACTTTGCAATTAGTAAAGTATATTTAGTATTTTTTTGATTTTTGGGTAATTAATTTGTCTATTTTCTAAACAGACAACTTTCATGGCACCTCAGATAGATACGTATAGTAGTTCAAAATATGATGAAAGTAATGTAGAAACTGAAGAAGGTCCTTCTGACAAGCAACAAGAAGAAGTGAGAGCAATTCACATACATTCATTCTGTCCAGCAAAAGAGGGAACAATAGAGTGCACAATAGGAGGCCACTTGATAAGGGGTAAAAATAAATGGCAAATGTGTTTTTTAAGAAAGAGAAGAAGGATAAGCTACGAAGAAGAAATAGAAGGGTTTGATTATTTTTTGTTGAAAGACACCCAAATGTACGTAATGTTATGAATCCTGTTTATTACAACACTTGTTCATTTTATATTACACATAAATCTCAATCATTCAATAAATATATACCTTGCTAATAACGTTCAAATAAACACATGTAGTTTCTTGGGGAAAATGACTATCCATTACTGTGTTGTAAAGGTCCCGAGCTTGATCTGAGTTTCATCAGAAAGACCTTGACAACATTTTTTTTCTGACATGAGCCAACCGTGTGGATAATAGTACTTGAC
This sequence comes from Hypericum perforatum, assembly GCA_012979155.1. Taxonomy (NCBI): domain Eukaryota; kingdom Viridiplantae; phylum Streptophyta; class Magnoliopsida; order Malpighiales; family Hypericaceae; genus Hypericum; species Hypericum perforatum. The sequence continues at coordinate 26,897 of SOPF01007362.1, read as the reverse complement.
CTCCATCTAAAAATTAAAAATTTGTCAGCTGATTTTATGTAAAAGATATTTTCATGTATACATGTGGACTATAGTAGTTCAACTTGTTTAGAAATAAAACTCATACGTTCTTACCGTAAATTTTGCAAAACACACTACTAGAATTTTAGGCTGTAGAGGGGAAAACTTGGCGGTGGATTAATGGCCGCAGAGATCTATTGTGGCAAAAATTATGATATGACGTATGAAAATATGTCGCCGAGAAAACTATTTCTCCTCTTAAAATCTATTGCGGTGATAGAAATTTTATTATCACTATAGGTTTTTAGAGGCCACATATTTTTTCTCGGCTAATAATGAATTGTGTGGAAAAAAGCGATATCATAGCTAAAGGTTTCTAGAGGTGACAATGTCATTGCTAGAACTTTGTAGTTGGACTTTCAATTTTTTGCCGCTCTACATATTTAGTGGAGATCAAATCATCACAAGGCCAAACTTCTCTTTAATTTTTATATAGTAATTTCAATTAAATTAAGATACACACACTAGTAGGCTTTTTTTTTCTAAGCAACTTCTTGTTTTCTAAATTCTTGAATCATTCGGAATAGATTTCCTTTTCTTCTTTCCAGCATAATCTTTTTGTCCAATCCTTCACGGTCTGATTTTGTATTTTTTCTATGTTTCCTTAATTTATAGTTTTGGTTCCTACCAATTGTTATAGAGATACTTACTATATTAACTAATATATATTTAAATTGAGTAAAATTTTAAAAATTAAAAAAATCCAACAAATATTTATCTTTTTGTATTATATTGGATTCGAATCTGAGACATCTTAATTATGATAAAATAATATCAATACTTGTTAATTTAGTTATTTGTTAGTTCACTTAATTTATGTATTGAGACTCACATATGAGCTCAAAATTTCGTAATTGAATTACAATAAATCATTTACCTTAGATAACCACGTTTGTACTCGGCAAGAGTATTGTTGTTTAACTTGCATATAAAACTTTTGTATATTACTCTTGTGGGAAAAATATAACAGGGGTGTCAAGGACGATCTCTTGACTTGAAGGCTCGTCTCAGCGCCCAACGAAAACAAATGTGATCGAACGATCACCACAATCTAAACGAAGCTAAGCTTCCCTAACCAAGCTCCAATGTCCAGTCAACCAAGCGCTAATGCCCGGCTTAAGAAAAAGATACAAATAAAAGCTTTGAGCTTGATATAAGATTTATGTAGTTGATGTTGGATTTTTTCTGTCTTCCTAGGGCGTCCCTTATATACTTGCACTGGGACTCCATCTCCTTCCTGCAGTCGGACTCTTTCAATGCCTATTTTCAGGGATGCTTATCCTTATCTTGAGGTTGAACCTTTCTTATCGCCTAACTTACCAGCTTATCTCTTCCTGTGAACTCGGAGCTCGAGTTTATCTCCTTTGACCACACACGATTTCATAGCCCTCCCAGCACCTTGCCTAACTCTTCGCGCCTTTTGATGCAAGTAGTCTCTTTGAACCTCCTTAAGGCAAAGTAAGCCTTTCATACCCTCTTAAAGCTCTTCACACCCTTCCAAGGTGAAAGCACCTATTTTGGGTGAAATAATCTCTTAACAGTTCCCTTGAGCGAGGTGAGCTCCCAACACCCGCTCTGGGTGAAGTAAGCCTTTAACACCTTCTTTGAGTGAAAATACCCATTTTGGGTAAACTAAGCTCTTAACACCTCTTTTAGGTGAGTTAAGCTCTTAACACTTCCTTCAGGCAAGGTGAATTCTCAACCCCTCCTCTGGGTGAGGTAAGCTCCAATGCCTAGGCAAGGCAACGCTCCTCTAAGGTTGGGCACACTCTTAATACCTCTCTTAGGTGAAGTAAGCCATCGTTACCTCTCCTAGGCAAGGCATGCTCTTAATACTTTCCTTAGGAAAGGCAAGCCATTTTAACCTCCTTAAGTGAGGTAAACCTTAAACACCTCCCTTGGGTGAGATCGGCCTCTAACACTTCCTTTAGCCTTTGACACCCTCCTTAGGCAAGGTAGGCCTTTAACACCCTCCTTAGGCAAGGTAGGCCTTTGACACCCTCCTTAGGTAAGGTAGGCCTTTGACACCCTCCTTAGGCAAGGTAGACCTTTGACACCTCCCTCAGACAAGGCATGTTTTTAACATCTCCCTTAGGTGAGGCAAGAGAGGTCTAAATGAACTCCCTCTTATGGAAGGCAAAATATCCATATTAGTCACTCTTGGAAGGCAAAGTACTTTGGGAAGTCACTTTTCTCTTACCAAAAGCCACGCATGAAATCTCCTTGCAAGGGGTAAAATATTCTTTTTAATCACTCCTAGGAGGCAAAACACTTAAAGAAGTCACTCTCCCCCTCCTTGAAGCCATGTGCGTGAGAACACCCCTTAGCAAGGGGTAAAATATCATTTTTGGTCATTTAGGGGAGACAAAGTGCTTATGAAAGTCATGCACACAAGCCTCCTTCCAAGAGGTAAAACTTCTTTTTGATCACTCAAGGAAGACAAAGCACTTATGGAAGTCACTTCCTTTAATCACATGCATTTGGGTGTCAAGTGCAAACACAGAGAAGAATTTGACTTACAAGAGCCGCCGGTTTAAACATGTACAAAAGTGGGCCTTGAAAATCTGATGGTGGTAAAATAGAATGCTCTCTCTCTCCCTTTTATGGAGCATTCTAGGGTTTTTTCCCTCAGCCGTCGACCCCCTCTTTATCTCCTTCCACATCTATCTCCTTTCATCTTTTTCTCCCTCCACCCGTTTCCTTTTTAGGTCCGGCCACCTCTCCAGCTTGCCGGTTGTCCACATCCCAACCATTCTTAGCCCGTCTCAGCTTGGCTGCCCGCTTCAGCTCATCCTCAGCCCGTCCTCAGCCCGTCTTCAGACTAGCCCATGCCCGGCCGCCCACCTGAGCCCATCCTCAAGCCATCCTTAGCCCGACTTGCCTCATCCTGTCCTCCTTAGTCCGAGTGCCCTTAGCCCAGTTGCTTACCCTAGCCTAACCACCTTTAGCTCAGCCGTCCTCCTTAGGCCAATGTTAAAAGATGTTTGCCATCATCCATTTTTAATCATATAAGTTAGGCCATTTTAACCTTACTCTTCACTTTAAACATTGGCCTAACTTATGACTTTGTCAATTGATTGAATACTCCATCCTTGTTCCCTTAAAGCAATGGCCTAATTAAGTCATTTTCACCTCTCAAATTGGCAGCCACGAATTTGGGCCAAGAAGCCCAAAGTTGGCCCAAAACAACTCTTCAAATTTGGCCCACTCGGATAGAATTGGCCGATGATATTAGATCAAGCGTTTGCCCCTCTTAGACACCGAATTGGAAGACACCCTTTTGACACAATGTAGATACAGATGTCTTCTTTCCAATCCGACTTTGTATGAGGAAATTATGATGTTTTAGTCGGAAGAGGTCATGGCTGGTGCCCTCCACGAGTAGCTACGGTTTCAACCTTTCTTTGCAACATTTTGCCTTGTCGAGTCAATCTTGCTCGTATCCTCGAGGTCTTGATCGTGCCTCCTTAGATCATTGTCCGTAAAGCTCCTAAAAAGCAAGAAAATATAAGAAAAACGAACAAACACGACAAAAGAACAAAATGTACAAAAACAAGACATAGACATAGAAAACTCATAAAAATGATAAGTAACAAATGCTAAATTTACACTAAAATGTACATAAGTAATGAGTATTTTTGACACTCATCACACCCCCACACTTGAATCTTTGCTTGTCCCCAAGCAAAACTCAAATGCATAAACACATAAACATATTTAAGAAAAACACACAAAAAGGAAAAGACTCGGCATGAAAAATTCATAATTTGACTCCCCTCAAAAACATCAGCTCAAGTCAAAAGAATATCCCTACATAGCTAGATTAATAACTTATTCACAAAACAAATGAATAGTTAGACTCTTCTACACTTAGTTGTTTAAACTAATATTAATACTATGTAAAAGACACTAGGACGTTAATCTCTCAATGATAAGAAATTTATCTCACTTATTATATAGGTAGGCAACTTCCTATCACTCGTATACTTAGTCAATATATGTCTAGGAAACCAACAACCATTTGGGTGGAGTGGTTAAGGACTCCTCCTTGCTTAAGCTAGGTCTCGAGTTCGAAATCTGGTGTATGCTTGTGGCGCTTGTTGGGAGAGTTTACCCCCCTAAAAGGGGCCTTCCAGGCTCGAGCCCAGAGTAGTCGGCTAGTGGGCTAGATACTGGGTGGGTAACACCAAAATATATATATATATATATATATATATATTTCTAGGCATCCTACGTCCTACTTAGCAATACCTTAAATTGTATGGTTGTTAATGATCAGGGGGTCTTTATATTGGGTTGTAATGGGCCTTAGGTAAAGGTGAGGTAAAAATTTGGATAGTGGTTAAACCACCTAATCCGAGGACATTACAAAAGTAACTAGCCACTCGTCTAATCTAGACACCCTCACTTAAAATAATCAAGCTCTCACCCACTTTCCCAATCTTCTATGACTATAAAGCTCGAGGTTATGCCAAGAATTCATGCTTTATTCACAACTTTCTTTTTGCACTTTTTTTTCTTTCTTTTTCTCTTTTTTCTTTTGTTTTGTTTTCTTTCTCTTTTTTTTTACTAATGCAATATTTACAACACATTTTTTAACAAACAAACTAAAATAACTTAGCATATTCTAGGCAAAAATTCGGCTTCTACACTTGGCCACTCAATTTTTTAAAATTTCCACAACTTAAACTGTGTCCATGAAGCTACCAACTAAACCCATAAAATTCATCTTAATATCCTCAAATATGTTGGTCAAAGGTAAGGAAGAATGGTAATTTAGGCTAGAAGTTGGTTACCTAGTCTATTATCAAGAAAAGGCTAGGCTCAAATTGGTTAAAGCAATTGGAAATCATTGGAATTTTGTCTCTAAAGCTCTAGGCTCAAATGTCAAAGAAATGCCCCCGTCGTCCACTAACTTCCGCACAACTATGATTACGACAAGTAATAGTAGAATACCCTAATCAACTGACATAGTATACACCTTATAAAAAGATTTGGAGACGGATGTCTCCTCCTTCAGCTCAAATTACCTCACAAGGTTCTCACATTATCATTCTAGTCTAGTCTAAACAGCGAAACCACTAGTCTAAATAACTAAGTGTGAGGTTTCTACATATTCCTAAGCTTTGTGCTCGAGTTAATTTCCTAACTAATAAGGTGATAATATTCTAACATAAGTTGAAAATTTTTGAAGGGGGTCAAATTTTGAAAATTTTATACCAATTCTAAACCTATACACAACAAACTAAACATTAATAATATATAAGGAAGATTCCTGAAGGGAACCCTCCCCCACACTTGAACGACACATTGTCCTCAAGGTGTCTAAGATACTAATAAACACCTAATTACAAAAATAAAACAAATTTGAGATAGTTTTATCTCGATGATCTAGTATGTTAAGAAGCAGCAAGGAGATCTAACCCTGCAGAGCTCAAATCAGAACACTTCCATACCGGATCACCAAAGATATGAATAAACTATCTCAATACAAGCATATAAACAAAACAAATAAATAAACTTAAATCACATACATATTAATTCATAAACATATATATCAAAAACAAAAGTAAACAAACAACACATATATTTCACAACTAAATAAAGAAAATAAAATAAAAAGACAAAGGAAAAAGGAGCTCCCTGGTCAATTCATTGTGTGCCTACTGCTGAGCATTGTGCGCCTTCGTTCTTTAAGCTTGGCTTGTTGTCATGCCATGGTGAATGTCATATGTGGATAGAGTGTGCCCTGTCTTGCTATGCTAATATACAAAAGAAATTAAACCAAAACAAACACACATAAATAAATTAACACACTTTAATACAATCTACGCTAACTTTTTTGGCTTTTATTTACGCTGCGTTCCTGGAAAGCTGGAAAACCAGACGCCCCATTCTGATGGGTCACAAGTGCAATTTTGAATTTTGTAAATCACATAACTCAGGAATGGCATACCATGATGAACTACCTCTTCTTGCGACCCTTTTGGCTATAAGCCTAGTTGAATCACCATGTAGTACCATGGTATTCACAACTTGTGAGGAGTGCTATTTTTGCTACAGTCTCTATTGTGTTCTAACTTTTGATACATAGGTCAATACCCAATATAAATTGTTGAGCACAACAATCATATATAAGTAATTTATTATCTCTCATCAATCGCAAAAATGCAGACATCTGCCAATCAACCAACTGGTCAATAGCACTCACATTAATCATAGGATTGAGAGATTTCAAAATCTCACCCAAGTTTAACCTATCCCATCTAAGAGTCGGAGGTTGTTCAACATTCTGGTAGGGTGTTTTTCTATCACTTACCATCTCCAATAGTAAAGGTTTAGCAAACCTTTTTGGATCTTGAAGTCGAGGTGAAATATTGTTGCGGATAACACTAGACTCTTCCTTAGATATGGCTTCCTCTTTTTCCTCCAAATCTTTAATATTTGCCAAATCTATGGTTGAGCAAGATTTATGCAGAAATAAATTAGCACTAGTAATAGGCTCATCAGCTTCTTTTTTAGTGCTCTCTTCAAACCCAATCTCTTCTTTCTCTTCCTCCTTTTCCTCATTCTTTTCATCATCTTTTGGAAGTGCGTTGGCATGAATAAACAAGCTCATCGTGGTTTCATGGTACCAATCCTCTGTTTCAAAATCCCACAAACGCCCATTGTTCTCTATACTATACAAATCTTCTAGGAATGACGTTGGATAGATGTATGATTGTTGAGGAACATATGAAGGTTCCTCAACTTTCATGTCCACTTGCTTATCGTCATCCTCGACTTTCACTTCATTATTTTCTCCTAAATGATAGATTAGCTCGAATGGTTTAATGAAGATGGCATCTTTTGTATGTGCACTAGTGCAAATATCAGCTTGTGCTCTCTCAGAAATTTTACTTGGCGTACACAACTTCTCAAACTCATTGAGTAGTATATCATTGCCATTTTCAAACATCTTATCCATTCTTGCTTCCATTGAGTCCAATCTATCTTCAAGGGAATCGGACTTTAGAGGTTGTACTTCTTCTTTGCACCATGAGGAATAAGGATTTCTGCTCCACGTTGGAATACAAATGGTGTCATGTTGCCCCTCATCGTAATGCTCGAAATTCTCATAATCTAAGGGTGCTCCATGGTGGGTGGGGAACCAGTATTCTTCACATTAATTTTTCTCATGTCCCTCACATTCGCACCACTCACAAGTCCAAAGTTGAGTTTAGGTGAGATTGAGTTTTCTTTGATTTGCTTCCACCAGTTCACGTGTATCCTTAACTTCTTCATCAAATAACGATCTTTGAATTCCATTGTACCAATGGTAACCAAAGGAATTCATCCTTTCTTATTGTAGTCTTTCTTGATTTAGCCTCTCTCGTCTTAATTTTTCTTGTCACAATGTCCTTTCCAAGTGTGCTATATCCACTTCTCTTTCCAAAGAATAGTTGGTGGTTGAGCACATTTTGAGCATGCGATTTAAAAAATTTATAACTTTTTTGTCCGAACTCCGATTTAGACAATGTCAGTGGCAAATGAAAGAAGACTTCCAATGCTACAAATTTCTCTAAGGAAAGTTTTCCTAGATTGGACTTAAGTTATTCAAATAGTGAAAATATGAGGCTAATCGTGTTTTGCGCAAGTAACTTCCAAAATTGATATTTATTTTGTCCGAACTCCAAAATAGATGAGGTCAGCAGCTATGGAAATAAGACTTCCAAAACTACAACTTCATCTTGGATTGTATGTTCAAATTCGGAATCTAAGACCTCTGGAAAAATAAAATGCAAGCTTATTTTTCTGGCAAGAATTTTCCGAGCAAGTTTTTCGCGAGAATCGTCAGAAATGACCTTTGTGTCTTCAAAATGCGATAACTTCTTCGTCCGAACACCAAAAAATGCAAACTCAGTAGCGTTGGAAAGAAGACATCAAAGACTTCAATCCCACTGTGGCTTAATTTACAAATTCGAAAGTTTTGACTCTCAGAAAAATAAAATGCAAACCTAAATTTCTTGGCAAGAATTTTTGGGTAAGTTTTTCGGAAGACTTAACCTTTGTGTCTTGTAAATGCGATAACTTTTTCGTCTTAAGTTGAAAATGAGCAAACTCAGCGGTGTTGGAAAGAAGACATCAAAGAAATAAATTCCACCATGGCTTGGTTTTACAAATTTGGACTCTAATGTGGCCAAAAAATTAAAATCCGCGAGTGGCAGTAGCTGAAAAATTTTCCGACGAGTTTGCACGAAAACTTCTTTCTTATCACAAAAGTTCCTAATTCAAGTTCGTAAGCTAAGCTTTAGCTTTGAAACTAAATCCCCGGCAATAGTGCTAATTGATTAGAGTGGTCTTTGGCATCGTGAAGTACCTCCAACCACTGCCGCAATATAGTTTTATGAAGTAGGATTGTCGATCCCACGAGGATGAAGCAAACGCCATTCTCGGCTTACTTACTATATTTTAGGAACTTGATTTGGATCGAATGGTTTGGTTTTGGTAAGTAACACACTAACAAGCACAAAATAATAACTCAAGAACAACAACACAAAGACAAAGATAAGCAAATTAAACTAAAATGATATGATACCAATGATCACTTAAACAAACTAAATGGATTGAAAGGTTTATTAAATTCGTGTCATGATCTGAGTGTTTCAAGGCAACTAATCTACACTTTCGTGCTAGATTAGTCTAAATTGATCTTTAGCTAGACTTATGTGAACTCGATGTGCTTTCGCCCCCATGAGTCACATAAATCTAACTAAACACCTACTATATTTATCACACTATGGATAATCAATTACCAAGGAGGAGTCCACATCTCATAAGGCAACAGATCAACAAGTTAAATTTTTGATCAAGTCTATCTCCTTTCGGTCTCAAGACTTGATTATGTTCATAGTTCTAGGTGGCCAATCTAGTCTAAGCATTAAGTTTTTAACAAGTACATGGTCCTTATCATTTTCACCAATCTTAAACCATTAGCTTACTTAAGGTTTCAAGGCATCACACCACCACTAAACTACTCACACATATTTACACAAAACATGAACATAAACATACTTAATACATAAACACACTTAATATACATATTATTTACATGATAAGCAAGTAAATACAAGAATAAAAAGGGTGAGAAGGAGTTTCAAATTCCAAGCACAAACTTGGTTCTTCTTTTTCTTCTTCTCCTTCTCTTCTTTTCTTCCTTTTCTTCCTCTTTCTCATTGTTTTTGCTCACGGCTTCTCCTCTCTTTCTTGGCTGCCCTCTTTTACTTAACTTATTATATCAATCAATTTACTAATGTCAATGGCTAATCAACTTGCTAAAAGATGTTTGCCATCATCCATTTTTAATCATATAAGTTAGGCCATTCTAACCTTACTCTTCACTTTAAACATTGGCCTAACTTATGTCTTTGTCAATTGATTGAATACTCCATCCTTATTCCCTTAAAGCAATGGCCTAATTAAGTCATTTTCACCTCTCAAATTGGCAGCCACGAATTTGGGCCAAGAAGCCCAAAGTTGGCCCAAAACAACGCTTCAAATTTTGCCCACTTGGACAGAATTGGCCTATGATATTGGATCAAGCGTTTGCCCCTCTTAGACACTAAATTGGAAGACACCCTTTTGACACAATATAGATACGGATGTCTTCTTTCCAATCCAACTTTGTATGAAGAAATTATGATTTTTTAGTCGGAAGAGGTCAAGGCTGGTGCCCTCCACGGGTAGCTACGGTTTGAACCTTTCTTTGCAACATTTTGCCTTGTCAAGTCAATCTTGCTCATATCCTCGAGGTCTTGATTATGCCTCATTAGATCATTGTCCATAAAGCTCCTAAAAAGCAAGAAAATATAAGAAAAATGAACAAACACAACGAAAGAACAAAATGTACAAAAACAAGACATATACATAGAAACTTGTAAAAATGATAAGTAACAAACGCTAAATTTACACTAAAATGTACATAAGTAATGAGTGTTTTGACACTCATCAAACAACTAACTACTGATAACATAACTACGTTGTCTGCAGCCAATGGTAATAGTCAATATATATGTTGTAGTCCCTTATGCCAATCTTAGTATAACAAGTCATTGCATGTGAATACAGATAGTGAAATACCTGAAATTTCCCACAATCACATATTTTTATATCTAGATAGACCATGTGTATATTCCCACCTCTTCCTGTGCATGGTAACTGTTCTATCCTTACACTAAAATCTCCATTTTAGGCATTGGATATTGAGATGATATGCCCTTGAGCTATCTTCTCCCATTTCTCCAACTTCACAAGGAGCATTCTTGACAGTATTATCTGACTAGGAACACACTCTTCAATACACTTAGTTGCTCTCTTCTAAAAATAATTAGTAAGTCTTGTAAAGATCTCTACAACCAGTGCTGTCATCGGAAGCCACCATGCTCTTTTGAAAACTTTTTTTACACACTTGTTGATATTTTTCGTCATATTACCATATCGACATCCACCATCTAGCACTAAACTCCAATTAGATATGTCTTGATCAATCATCCACTAGTATACTATTGGACCAATCCTCCAGAATTTGGATAAATAACTTTTTAACCTGATTTATTTCATAAACCATGCCCAACTCTCATTGTTCTCTCTTTTGATGATAGTAAACGCTGTTGGAAGTATAGCATTATTACCATCAATACTAGTTGCGATCAATAAGGTATGTTGATATTTCCTGTACAAGAAAGTTCTATCAATTTGCAAAACATGCATGCAATGCTTAAAAGTTTAAATACAAGGCTCAAAATCTATTGTGTAGTGATCTCTGTCCGGTCTACTATGGTAATATTTCCATTGAACAATAGTTCCAAGATTACTTGCCTTACATGCAATAAACCATTACAAAAGATGAGTGTAAGATTCTTCCCAACCATCCCATAATATCTAGAATGGCTTCTCTCTTGCCCACCAAGTCTTTGTATACAAAGGCATATATGTCAGGCGATCATGCGGCTCATTCTACAAAGATTTAATAGAAATATTTGATTCATCTTCTACTCTTACTATAATCATTTGTGTTATGTACTATGCTAAAAGTTGTTGATGATCTGGGTTATCCCAAAGGTGACCACATATATGAGGGTGGATGTGTTTCATAATTTTCCAATAACTAAATAGTTTATCTCTTCTATCCTGTGATACATGTATCTTCCAACTGCACTCATCCTTGGTTCTTTTTCTTACATTCAACATAATAAGTGCTCAGCCTAGATTTCTTAATAACATACTCTTGACCCTCTTCCATTGTGTAAGCCTTTATATCCCAAAAAACTTCATTTTTGATTTTTCACAAACTGCTTTCCTTCAAAAGCCTACTACAACTGCTGAAATGCTCTTCATAACTCCATTGATAAGCATATAGTGTCTTGGCTACTTGTTTGTCACACTCACTAATGGAAAGTTGTATTCCAACGTGATTCTTCTTCTTGGTCCAGTTGAAATCCTCCTTCTTCTTCTTTACTTGCCTCATCATTCTCTTCTTTTTCCTCGTCTGGTTTTTTTTCACCTCCTCTTCTTCTTCATCATATTCTGAGTCCAAGTTTGTGGCTGCATATGTAGTATTTGAGTCCAAGCCCACGTTAGCTTCTTCGTCTAATTAACTTTCATATACAAGAATTGGGTCATATTCCTCACATAACATATGTTCTTCTCTACAATTAGATCTAGTAAAATTTTCATAGTCTCTACTTTGTAAATGTTTATCATGGTCTACACCATATTTGCAACACCTTCTTCGTCTTCGATAGTAATCTGTCGAAATTTTCCTGAAGCTATGGGACATCTAAATATCAAAGATTTTATTTCTTTGTTATCATCAAATGAGACTTTTTCAACCACTTTTCGCAGTACGTTAATATAACTTCATAAAATTTCAACCTTATTTCACATCCTCCTTCACATTGAAAACTGGTTAGCCAATTTTTCTTAATTGCTCCATCGTATTTTACTACGAATCATATAATTCTTCGAGACATTCTTATATAGATCTACATCAAAATTTACAAAAATAGTGTTCAAATAATATTTCAACCTAATTCAATCATCAATTCAACCACTTCGATAATAATATCTCATAATTATCACTAATATAACAACATTCCAAGCATACAAATCATAATCCACAAAATCAACGATTATCAAGAAATTATCTTTTATAACTAGCATTCTAATCCACATAATCAATGCTTATATCTAGCATCTAAACACTAAACAAAATCAAACATTATCTAAAATTCTTTACTACTTACTTAAGAAAGTTTAATACAACATAATTAACGATAATTTACCTGCTCGAATCTACCACTCTGCTAACCCGCTCTTCAAACGACGATCAAATTTTGTGTGTGCCAATTTTTGGGGTTTTTCTAGATTTTAATCTGCAACTTCATTTTATAGATAATTTTTGACCAAAAAAGGGTTAGAAACCCGTAATTAGGTAGATAAAAATCTTCAATTTCAATTCCAAGACATTCAAATCGAATTCTAGTGTCTGACCACCAGATAACTAGATTATGGATTTCTTACCCGTACTCCAGTTTAAAAATCCGTAATTTGATCCAGATTACAGGTTTTTAACCTAGAGAACTAGATTACGAGTTTTAACCCATAACGAGAAAATGGGATAAAAACCCATTCTGGTTTGCTGGGTTAAAAACTCGTAATCGAGACTAAATTACAGGTTTTTAACCCGGAAAATCAATGTGGACACCATTTCAACCAATTTTCTCAAGGTACCATTTTGGATATTTTTGGTGAACGGTAAAAAAAAACCAATAAAGACGTGGTTGCATTGGCTTGGTCATGCACGATAATTGAATATATATACGAAAAAGAACAAATGAATAGGATGGTTATAGGAGTATGAACATGTAATGATTGAACTGCGCCTTCTCAATATATTATATTTGGTGAATTTTCCCCATTTCATATTATCATTTGGTGTCGCTTATAATTGTAAGCTTTCACTTGCTCTCTATTGATTGCTCATATGTTTCTCTATTATGATAATGCACTTAAGCGTCCTTATATTTTGAGTATGTGTACATTATCTTTGAGATTCTGAGTTTATTATGCACATCTTTTTTAAAAAATTGCGCATATTTAATTTCTGATTAATTCATGTAGTTGATATAACATTAGAATCAAGTTATGAGCTATCATGGTTTGTTTGCGGTTTTGGCGTTCGTGATTTATGCCAATTATTTTCTTTCAAGGACTCCTTTCTTGATATCTCCGGATGATGAGGTCCATAACTATGTTAGACTAATTATAGTTTTATCCGTGTTGTATCATAAGAGACTTTTTTAGACTTATACTTATTGGAACTAATAGTAGTAAATCATGGTTTGAACATAATGTAAATGTTGGGAAGGAATATTCTTACGCTACGGTTTGCACAACCATAGAAATGTCACCTCCTTCTGTCTTACGTTAGTAGCCTTCCTCGATATAATGAATTTTCGATTTAATCCTGGATGAGGTCACGGTTTAACCGTGTACCTTTAAACTCTTATTACCCGCCTTATAGCTTCTAGCCTCTGTGGGTAAGAGAGTTTCCAAAGTACAATGCCCAATCACGAGTGCAATAGAAAGCATTATTGCACTCCTTTTGAACTTTTGGTGGTCTAGAACTTTGACTCATATGAATATGTGAAATGTTATGATGTAGAGAGAGAGGTGGAGAGCTCCAAGAATGGATTTGGATACCCTGGGGACAAAATACCTTATCCCTAAATAGGGACAAGGTTAATTTAGTCAAACCACCCACCCACTAATATAGGGACCTTTAATATTCTTTTTTCTTTCTATTAATTATCTCTATCCAACCACCCACTAATTAAAATTTTAAAAAATATAACTACCCACTTTCTCTGTCATAATTATCGACTTTCTCTAATTAATCAAACAAAACCATCCATCTTTCTCTCTCTAATTAATTAAAAAACATTACTGGTTCAGTTTTCTACATTGCTGGTTCGGTTTCTTACATTGCTAGTTCATTTTTTTACATTACTAGTTCTGTTTCCCACATTATTGGTATAGTTTTCTACATTACTGTTTTAGTTTTCTACATTACTGGTTCAGTTTTCTACATTACTGGTTTAGTTTTCTATTTTACTGGTTCAATTTTCTACATTACTAGTTCGGTTTCCTACATTACTGGTTCAAAATTCGACATTACTAGTTTATAATTTTATTGGTTTAAAGTTCTACATTATTGGTTCAAAGTCCTACATTACTGGTTCAAAGTCCTAGTTACTGGTTCAAAGTTTGACATTATTAATTTATAGTCTTATTGGTTTAAAGTCCTACATTATTAGTTTAAAGTCATACATTACTGGTTCAAAGTCCTACATTACTGGTTCAAAGTCGTACATTACTTGTTCAAAGTTTGACATTACTGGTTTATACTCTTATTGGTTTAAAGTCTTACATTATTGGTTTAAAATCTACCGGTTCAAACCGAACCCGTAATATAGAAAACTGAACTAGTTATGTAGAAAACTAAACCAGTAAAGTTTTTTATTAATTAGAGAGAGAGAGAGAAAGATGGATGGTTTTGTTCGATTAATTAGAGAAAGTCAGTAATTATGGCAGAGAAAGTGGGTGATTATATTTTTTAAAATTCTAATTAGTGGGTAATTAGTTAGAGATAATTAATGAAGAGAGAAAGGAATAATAAAGGTCCATATATTAAATGATGAGGTTTTTAAGTTTTGGCAAAAGTTGTAAATGCCATGAGTATTAATAGCCATTAGATTAGGATCTTTTTTAGTATATTCTAATCTAATGGTCGAGATCTTTGTCCCTATTTAGGGACAAGATATTTTTTCCCCAGGGTATCCAATTCCTCCAAGAATAGCGAAGCTAAGGGATGGCTTAGAATGGAGGAGAATAGCTCCTTTTATAGGGAGCCTAGGCCTCCAACATTCAACTTCATAATAACTATGGTCATTATAGCCATTAATAAGGTGAGTCAATGGGTGGTTACAAAGGCCATGAAATCCCATATTAACTTGGTTACTCTTATTAATTTAGCCAGAAATTAAATTCAAATGCCATTAAGGAAAAGAAGGTTCTATAGCATGGGCTTGTCCTGGAGGAGGCCTAATATTGGATCGAGAATTTTTTCCACAAGTCCGGAAGTTGTAAAAAGATAAGACCTTGGAACTTGGAACAATTATCAGAAACCTAAATCCTATAACCTATCATACTACCTTTCAACATATTGTCATTCACACTAAGAATTGGTTTCTAACAAGTGTTTTATATCGCTACGAAAATCAGTCAACGAGTTTTGCAACAATCTCACAAACATCCAAACTATTTGGTGTGATCGCAAAATATACTAATTTGTATTTAACCATCTCTTTCTTGGTTATAAACAAACTCCAACAATACTAATGGATCATGAGAATTTTATATGTTTTGAGATGCTATGTTTTGTTTTTGTTTTTGTAGATCATTCGATGAAGCTTTTATAGTATGGTTTGAAATGCGTGCATATAAAGCTACACTTTACCGGCTGATGCCCTTAGACCATCCGCATGGTGCCCCTGCTACAGTCCGTGTCCTGGGCGCCACGTCAGCGTGCCCCTGCTCTCAGTTTTTCATCTCACAGTGGTGCCATTGCTACAGTGTTCGTGCCCCCAGCCACATCAGCTTTTTTCAGCTCAGCTTTGTTTAAAATGCAATTAACTATATTAGACTCGAATATTTTTTTTGAGTAACTTCGAAAATACAAAATAAAAAATCGAACCACACAATTTTTTGAAATAGAAATTTTATTAAAAATTGCAAATTACAAAAGGAATTACAAAATGCAAGAAATAACGAGGAATCGCCGCAGCTCGCCTCCTTCGAACAGCGGTCTGTTCGGCACGAATGCTGGCTTCCATTGTGGCTTGCCATTGCAGCATATAATTGGCAACTAACTTATTATCTTCATCTCCTGAACTATCATGAAAATTAGAACTAGAATCTGAACTAATCGGATTCATACTTATTTTTTTTCTAAGGAGAGGAGAGGATTTGGTGTGAAAATTTATGAAGAAGGTGTATCAATTTATAGAATTTTCAAATGATTTTGGACCACACATTTTTTTCAACAAATTTGGGCCGCTGCGGATGGTCTTATTATTTGATATCTATATTTCTTCGAAGCTTGTTACATCTACAATTTGTATTGAATGTATGTGCAAAATGACATGTCGCCAAACTCAGAAAGAGAAGGGCTGGCAACTGAGACGTACTGTGACATTTATGAATCTTGGGGAATTTAGGTTTCAGAATTTGAAAACTAGGGA
Source organism: Hypericum perforatum (assembly GCA_012979155.1). NCBI lineage: Eukaryota > Viridiplantae > Streptophyta > Magnoliopsida > Malpighiales > Hypericaceae > Hypericum > Hypericum perforatum. The sequence goes on along the minus strand of SOPF01007362.1, from coordinate 10,494 downwards.
TTGGAAATTGTTGATTCTCGAAAGTTTTTATGCAAATTTAGTTGAGTTTAAAAATTTGAGTAAGCGGGCTTCGGTAGTGGACTGGGTCCAAGTCAAATATACAAATCTTTATCCGAAAATAATTCGGGTACTGATATTTTTCTGACCGGTTTTTGGGGCTATCACCATATTAAATAACGATGAAAGTGGTATTTTATCAACTTGATGTGCGAATTGACATTTGGTCCAGCGATACAAGAGTGAGGAGAGGTTTAGGAAGTCTAAGATTCGATTTCTGGTATGCTGTAATAGAATAAATATTAAAATAGGATAAAAAAAAACCTTGATGTGGACATGACAACCTATAAATAACATGGCTATTATTTCATCATTACGTCATAAAAGGAACACAATATGGTCGGGAATAAATTCTCTCTTATCTGGAAGGTGAGAAAATAATTCTCTCATAAGCATTATTCTTCCAGCAAATATTGAAGCCAACGACATTTTCTTCATATCCTCAACTTCATGGAACTGGGTACGCAGCACCAAGTTGGTTAAAATCTGGAACTCTGATTTAAGGATTTGGCCGAATAAAATATAAGCAAGTAATCTAATAAAAACACAAAGTTATGAAATTATAACTTTTTAAATAAATCCTAACAAGTTAAAAATAATTCTTGTAATTTCTTAGGCATTGAAAATAACCGTCTATTTTCTTGGAAGGTAGAAATATTTCCCTGTGATGTAGTGCGTAGCACTTTCGAGGAATTATCAATTATCAGAGCCAGTTCTACTACGTCCATTCTTAAACCTTTCTTTTTATAGACCGCTTGCGCCTACCACATTTTGGTTAAACTGTAGTAATACTGCATGTACCGATTGAAATCTAACGGTGCTAGATTTATCCATTCGTTGAGATACACCTATCATATAAAATTGGGAAAAGTACACGTAACCTACCTGTGGTTTCACGTTTTTCACGTTCAGGACGTGTGGTTTTTAAATTTTTTTTAGTCCCTATAGTTTAAATTTTTTGACAGCATATAGTCCTTACTCCGATGATTGGATTTTCTCGCATGCGTGGCAGCAGTGATTGGGTAGATGGCAAATATCAATTTAGTCACTAAAAATTAACATTTATTTTTAATATTTATCCAAAATTATTTTTCTTCTTCCCACCCATTTCTCTCTCCGCTCTCTCTTCCTCCTATCCCTTCTCCTCTCCTAGAATGTTGTCAGTAATCCTTCAGCAACCTTCGGGAAAGTCTGAATCCTTAGCAAGAAGCAACACATACTACCCTTATAATCTAAATCCTTTATTAATAGAACAAATTACCGGCCAATTCAAACTTTTCGGATCCGCTCCTCTGGAACAAGCCACGGGACATGTCCTCGGTGTACTCCCCGTTGACGGTGCTGCAATGATATGAATCTCAGCGGATAGATTCATAATACGGACCTATGCTACTTTAGGATGGAATTCAGATCACAACTCACAACGAATCCGCAAGAACCAAGGCGCAATCTGACCTTAACTCCACGCAAGAATCCTATGAACCTTGATCCAAGAAGTCGTATCACGCCACAAATGGGGATGGACAATCCGTTTGATAAGTGAAAGAACTATTCTAGCTAGGCGACTCGCAAGCCCGAGCAAGAACACACAAGAGTATCAACTCTCTAAACAAGCCGAATGCTATGTTATGAATATCAATAATGGTCTGAATAAAATATGCGACATAGGGTCCTATTTATAGGCTTAGGGTTCCCCAAATTTCCTAAGTAAAACTCTCCTAAATAAGCCAAACAAACGGCTGAAAATAGAACTCCTAATCTGGTCGAATTCTTGCTCCTAAAGCAAAGGGATTCTGACCTCTTATTCAACTAAAACTCCTAATTAGAATGAAAGACTAAATAAGTAGAAGTCTCATTGAAGTAGACGTCCTAAACAAGGCTGAATGAGCATCCTTACTTTTTAGGAGTGGGCGTAGCTTCCAATTCAGCTTCCAAAATGTGCATGGGCTTTGCATGGGCCATGCACACGTCCTCTTTGAGCTTATTTGCATCAACTTGAGTCCAAAAGCTTTGAATGAATCCATTGAGTTCAGCTTGAAGCTTCTTGGCTCTTGCTCTTGTAATCGGCCCAACTGGTACTTGCATTGCTCCTTGCTCATTGTTGGATGGTCTCACATCACTCGAACGTTTCTATTTCATGGGGAGGAGCCGAGGAGACTCTTGAAAAGGATTTGCCCTCAAATCTTCACCTGCATCAAAAGGACTTAAATCAGCAACGTTGAAGGATGCACTAACATTATACTCACTTGGCAGGTCAAGTTTGTAAGCATTATCATTAATGCGTTCAAGAACTTGAAAAAGACCATCTCCTCGGGGCAGCAACTTAGAACGCCGTTGCAAGGGAAATCTCTCCTTGTGCATATGCAACCAAACCCAATCTCCAGGCTCAAATACAATTTTGTGTCGCCCCTTGTTGGCTTGCCTTGCATTGCATAATGCTCCATTCTTTTCTCAATATTCAGCCGTGCTTTCTCATGCAATTGCTTGACAAATTCTGCTTTCTTCTTGCCATCTAAGTTAACATGCTCACTCAAGGGTAAAGGTGATAAATCCAATGGAGTTAAAAGATTAAACCCATAAACAAGTTCAAATGGTGAGAATTGAGTAGCAGAATGAACTGATCTATTATAAGCAAATTCAACATGTGGCAAACAATCTTCCCAAGTCTTAATATTATGCTTAATGAGTGCTCTTAAGAGTGTAGACAAAGTCCTATTAACAACCTCAGTTTGACCATCAGTTTGTGGATGACAAGTAGTAGAGAATAACAACTTAGTACCTAACTTGCACCACAAGGTCTTCCAAAAATAACTCAAGAACTTTGCATCCCTATCTGAAATGATAGTTCTAGGCATGCCATGCAACCTAACAACTTCTTTAAAGAACAAATCAGCAATGTTTGAAGCATCATCAGTTTTGTGACATGGAATGAAATGTGCCATCTTAGAAAATCTATCTACCACCACAAAGATTGAATCTCTTCCACGTTTAGTTCTAGGCAGCCCTAACACAAAATCCATAGAGATATCAATCCAAGGCTCACTAGGTATAGGTAGAGGGGTGTACAAACCATGGGGTTTTACCTTTGACTTGGCTTGCTTGCAAGTAATGCATCGTCCACAAACTCTTTCAACGTCTCTCTTTATGTGTGGCCAATAAAAGTGATCTTGTAGCATCGCCAAAGTCTTTGCAATTCCAAAGTGCTCCATCAATCCACCTCCATGTGCCTCCTGAATAAGCAACTCTCGCATAGAGCAATTAGGCACACAAAGTTTGTTTGCACAAAATAGATAACCTTCATTCCGAAAGAACTTTCCACTTGTGCATTTTTCTGTGGCTCGGAATAGGTCACCAAAGTCAGTATCTTCAACATACAACTCTTTAATATGTTCAAAACCAATTAGTTTAGCATCAAGAGTTGAAATCAAGGCATACCTTCGTGATAATGCATCAGCCACTATATTTTCCTTATCTTTCTTGTAACGAATGACATAAGGAAAGGTTTCTATGAACTCCACCCATCGTGCATGCCTCTTATTCAGTTTTTATTGCCCTTTCAAGTGCTTCAATGATTAATGGTCAGTGTGAATCACGAACTCCTTGGGCCACAAGTAGTGTTGCCACGTCTCCAACGTCCGAATCAATGCATATAACTCCTTGTCATAAGTTGGATAGTTTAGGGTGGCGCCACTTAGCTTCTCACTAAAGTAAGCAATTGGACGTCCCTCTTGCATGAGTACAGCTCCAATTCCTACACCGGATGCATCACATTCAACTTCAAATGTTTTAGAAAAATCAGGTAAAGCTAGTAAAGGGGCGTTAGTCAACTTCCCTTTTAGCGTTTGGAATGCCTTTTCTTGAGCTTCTCCCCAACTGAATCCAACACTTTTCTTGATCACCTCAGTGAGGGGTGCGGCTATAGTGCTAAAATCTTTCACAAACCTTCGGTAAAAGCTAGCAAGTCCATGGAAACTTCGAACATTTGTAACGTTCATGGGACTTGGCCACTCTTGTATCGCCTTTATCTTTTCCTCATCAACCTGTATTCCCTTAGCACTAACAACAAAACCCAAGAATACAAGCTTATCTGTGCAAAAGGTGCACTTCTTTAAGTTAGCATACAACTGATCCGCACGTAATGCATCTAAAACACACTTCAAATGATCAACATGCTCTTAAATGCTCTTGCTATAAATGAGTACATCATCAAAGTAAACAACCACAAACTTGCCAATGAATGGACGTAAAACATGATTCATAAGGCGCATGAATGTGCTAGGTGCATTAGATAAACCAAAAGGCATAACCATCCATTCATACAAACTATACTTTGTTTTAAATGCTGTTTTCCACTCATCACCTTCTTTCATGCGAATCTGATGATAACCACTCTTTAGATCAATCTTTGAAAATATGCAAGAACCATGCAATTCATCTAGCATGTCATCTAAATGAGGAATAGGGTGACAATATTTTACCGTGATGTTGTTGACGGCTCGGCAATCAACACACATTCTCCATGATCAATCCTTCTTTGGCACAAGTAGGATGGGAACAGCACATGGACTCATGCTTTCTCTCACGTACCCCTTCTCCAAAAGCTCGTTCACTAGCCTATCAAGTTCTTTTGTCTCCTTTGGGTTGCTCCTATATGCTGGACGATTTGGAATTGTTACTCCCGGGACAAAATCAATTTGATGCTCAATTCCCCTTATAGGTGGCAAACCTGTTGGTGACTCATTGGGGAACACATCTTCATAATCCTGCAAAAGAGATTTAACCATGCTTGGCAATTGTGGGTCAAGCTCGTTAGTAACTAAAAGCGTCTCCCTATACCGAAGTAAGATCATTGACTTCTTTTCAAAACATGCTTGTTTAAGCTCACTTGCTCTCATATAGTAACTTCTTTTCCAATCCTCGGATTTTCTCTCAATGGCTGTTTTATTTTCTGTTTTTCCGGCTTCTTTTGATCTCTCAATTGTTTCCTCTCTTTTGGCCATCTTTGTTTTCTGTTTTTCGGCTTCTTTTCTCCTCTCTTCTTTCTTTTTCTTGTCACGTTCTCTTTTCTCATCACTCTCTAGTTGTAATATCTTTTGATCCTCACAAACTTGTGATGGTGATAAGGGAGCCAACGTGATCACTCTCTTCTTGAGCATAAAAGTGTACTTGTTGGTATAGCCATTGTGATGTACTTTCCTATCAAACTGCCACGGCCTCCCGAGCAAAAGATGACTAGCTTGCATTGGCACAACATCGCACTTGACTTCATCTTCATAGTTGTCGATGCGGAATGTGACCAGAACTTGCTTCATCACTCGTACTTCTCCACTATCATTCAGCCATTGTAGTTTGTAGGGTTTAGGGTGCTTTTCAGTAAGTAACCCTAACTTCTCCACCATGGTAGTGCTTGCAACATTTGCACAACTCCCTCCATCTATAATGACACTACACACCTTGTCTTGCACATAACACCTTGTATGAAAGATATTCTCCCTTTGAGCAACATCAGCTTCTTCTTTCACTTGAGTGCTCAATGCTCTCCTACTTACAAGAGTAAGTTTTTCAGTAGCCACATACTCCTCATCGGATACATCCTCTAATGAAGGCAAACTCTCATGCTCCGAATCTTCCTCTTCAGTTTCAATCTCTCCACTTTCTCTAATCACCATTGCTTGCTTGTTAGGATATTGACTTGAAATATGCCCTCTTCCTTGACATTTGAGGCATTTGATGTCTCGGTTTCTGGTTGGAGTGAATTCCACCTTCTTTTGAGTATTGGCTTGTGAACCTTCACCTCTTTGCTCTACCTTGGGTGCTTGTGGTTTGTCAAACTTCTTTGGATAACTTGATTTCCAAGTAGAACCAGATGTAGCTCTTGCTTCTCTTCCTCCTCTCTTGAGCTGCTTTTCAACTTTTGTTGCCATGTGTACTAGTTCTTCAATCTCCACATAATGTTGTAACTCAACTTTGTCTTGAATATCAGGATTGAGTCCATTTAAGAATCTTGCCATTGTGACTTCTCTATCTTCATCTACATCAGCTCGTATCATGGCCATCTCCATCTGTTTGTAATACTCCTCCACACTCATACTTCCTTGCCTCATGCCTTGCAACTTCTTGTAAAGCTCTCTATAGTAGTGACTTGGAACAAATCTTTTTTGCATCACGATCTTCATCTCCTCCCAAGTAGCTATAGGTTGCTCTCTATTGCACCTCCTGCTCGTCACAAGTTGATCCCACCAAGTTATAGCATAATCAGTAAACTTGGTTATGGCAAGTTTTACCTTTCTTGCTTCGGAGTGTTCATAGCAATCAAATACGAACTCAATCTTCTTTTCCCACTCTAAGTAAGCTTCCAGATCAGCACGACCAGCAAAGGTAGGTATCTTGAGTTTGATACTTCCCATGTTATCTTCTCTCCTTGGTCTTGCTTCTCTAGCCTCCCTAGGTTGGCATTCTACCCTTGGCCTCCTATAGTTCCTCACGGATCGTGCATCTTCTTCTGGATCAGAATCATCTCCGCTTGGTCCTCCAATAGGGGCATTCATCCTACGTGCATGGATTGCACCACCACGTGCATAGACTTCACCACGGACAGGTTGTACTCTATGAGATTGCTCTATTGCATCCATGCGTAGTTGGATTGGTTCGAGCTCCTCTCGCATCAAGTTCCTCAAGTTTCCCGTCATGGCCTCCATCACCAACTTAAGATCCACGCCAACTAAGTTGCCTTGCCTCTCCCCTTCATTGGATTGAGACATCTCGCTGCAAGAAAGAAAAACTAGTTAGTTAAAAATATGGCCTCACAAGTGCACTCCCTTACGTGTTTGCTCTCAATGCAATTCACTCAAGTCCACTCGTGTTTGCACTCAATTATTGGCTTTCCTCTCTAAGGTACTCACACACTCTTGCCTTTTTCCTCTCGTGATACTTGTATGTTCTTACTAAAGCTAGGGCAGCCTTTGCTTGAACTACACGTTTCACAAATCAAATAGAATGTAAAAGTTCCTCTTTAGTCTTGCTTGTTCCTTTCTTTTCTTGTTTCTTCCTCTTTAGTCTTGCTCGCCTTTTTATTCAGCTAGCAAACTTCCTCTTTAGTCCGCGTTCTTCTTTCCTCTTTGGTGTGCGTTTTCCTATTTGGTCTTGCCTTGGCCTCCAAATCAGGTATGTGCTCCTCTTTTCCTCTTTAAGCTTGCGTTCCTTTTTCTTTTCTCCCGGTTTAGGTTGCTTCCTCTTTTAGCCGCGCGTTCCTCTTTAGTCTTGCAAAAGACTATTTAGGCGTGCGAACTCCTTTTTAGGCTGGCTGACCTGTTTGGCTTTCTTTTTCTTTCTTTTCTTTCTCTTTTCTTTTCTTTTCTTTTCTTTTCTTTCTTTTCTTTTCTTTCTTTTCTTTTCTTTCTTTTCCTTTCTTTCTTTTCTTTTCGGTCAACAAGGAACTCCACGGATTAGCAAGCCCAAACCAAATCAATAACAATCAGAAACACACGGATAGAAACCTAAAGTAACAAGCAAAGCTCTGATACCAAATGATATGAATCTCACCGGATAGATTCACAATATGGACCTATGCTACTTTAGGATGGAATTCAGATCACAACTCACAACGAATCCGCAAGAACCAAGGCGCAATCTGACCTTAACTCCACGCAAGAATCCTATGAACCTTGATCCAAGAAGTCGTATCACGCCACAAACGGGGATGGACAATCCGTTTGATAAGTGAAAGAACTATTCTAGCTAGGCGACTTGTAAGCCCGAGCAAGAACACACAAGAGTATCAACTCTCTAAACAAGCCGAATGCTATGTTATGAATATCAATAATGGTCTGAATAAAATATGCGATATAGGGTCCTATTTATAGGCTTAGGGTTCCCCAAATTTCCTAAGTAAAACTCTCCTAAATAAGCCAAACAAACGGCTGAAAATAGAACTCCTAATTTGGTCAAATTCTTGCTCCTAAAGCAAAGGGATTCTGACCTCTTATTCAACTAAAACTCCTAATTAGAATGAAAGACTAAATAAGTAGAAGTCTTCTTGAAGTAGACGTCCTAAACAAGGCTGAATGAGCATCCTTACTTTTTAGGAGTGGGCGTAGCTTCCAATTCAGCTTCCAAAACGTGCATGGGCTTTGCATAGGCCATGCACACGTCCTCCTTGAGCTTATTTGCATCAACTTGAGTCCAAAAGCTTTGAATGAATCCATTGAGTTCAGCTTGAAGCTTCTTGGCTCTTGCTCTTGTAATCGGCCCAACTGGTACTTGCATTGCTCCTTGCTCGTTGTTGGATGGTCTCACATCACTCAGACGTTTCTATTTCATGGGGAGGAGCCGAGGAGAGACTTGGAAGGATCATAGCTTCCGACAACCACGGAGGATGCCACGGCATGACCGATTGCGACCTGGCCGGTACGTTCGGCACAGCGAACCCTACTTGCTCGTAGGTCTGGTGCATAGGCCGCACTAGCTTCTCGCATGCTCGAGAGAGAAGAAGGATCGGGTCTTTCCAACCGTCGTGCTTTTGCGGGGAGGCGCCAGTGGATCGGGGATCGATGGAGCTGGATTACGATCGCGAGCATTTTAGATTTAGAAAGGTTTTGGATAATAAAAAATGGAGGGAGCAAAACTGTCGTTTTGGATTTAGAAAGGTTTTGGATAATAAATAGAGGGAGCAAAACTGTGTTGTTTTGGAAGAAAGAAAATTGGATAAATATTAAAAACAAATGTTAATTTTTAGTGACTAAATTGATATTTGCCCTCTAACTAGTCACCGCCGATGTGGCGTGCCACGCGTGCGAGAAAATCCAGTCATCTAGGTAAGGACCGTATGTTGTAAAAAATTTGAAACTACAGGGACTAAAAAAAATTAAAATCACACATCGTGAACGCGAAAAACATGAAACCACAAGTAGGTTACGTGTACTTTTCCCTATAAAATTTAGGGAAAAGTCACTTTTAGTACCCTGTGATTTCTGCGAAAATCACTTTAGTACCCTGTGGTAAAGAACTCTTCATTCGAGTCATACTTCACCAATTTTCCATCACTTTGGTCCTAAAATTACGATATTGCCCCTCCCTCAATCAGAACCTAACCAAACCCAATTCAACCTGACCGAACCCACATCAAATTCAATCCAATGGGGCGTAAAAAATAGGATATGACTTAGACTGAGCTGAAATTTTACAAGAAGCATCTTAAAAATACACATGATATACAAAAACAATTGCAGGAATTTTAGAGGCCCGGAAGTATTTTTTTATTTTTCGATGCACTGACAATTCGTAAAATTGTATAAAATAGAAAATGTGTCTAATTGAGTTGAAACGTATCCCAGGGGAAGCATCCTATAAATACACATGATTTACGAAATAAATTTTAGGAATTTTAGATACACAGAAGTATTTTTTTTATTTTTCGAAGCGCTAAAATTTTGTAAAATTGTATAAAATAGAAAAGAAATTCAATTGAGTTAAAACTTGTCCCAGGAAACCTTAAGAATCTCTAATAAATTTAGGAATCAAATTGCATCCCTGGGACAAGTTTCAACTCAATTGGACGCATTTTCTATTTTATACAATTTTACGAAGTTTCAGAGCATAAAAAAATAAAAAAATACTACCGGGCCTCTAAAATTCCTGAATTGTTTTTTATAAATCCTGTGTATTTTTAGGATGCTTCTTGTAAAATTTCAGCTCAATCTGAGTCATATCATATTTTTTACGCCTCATTGGATTGAATTAGATATGAGTTTAGTCGGATTGAATTTGGTTTGGTTATGTTCTGATTGAGGGAGGGGTAGTATCATAATTTTAGGACCAAAGTGATGGAAAATTGGTGAGGTACGACTCGAATGAAGAGTTCTTTACCACGGGGTACTAAAGTGATTTTCGCAGAAACTACAGGGTACTAAAAATGACTTTTCCCTAAAATTTAATCAACAATCATTTAGATTGACCAATAAAAAATATTCTAATTTGCCAGAAAGGTTTTGTAATTCGAGCAATTAAAAATTTAATAATATCCAAAATTAGTTAAGAAAAGAATTTATCATCGTAATTGTAGTTTGATTTACTCCTGCTCAATATATAATTTCAATGCACAACAAAGTTTTTAATCTTACAATAAGTTTTAATAATAATAAGCATATTTAATTCATTTTTCCAGGCAATTAAATGCTACCTACACGTCCGGCCCACATTATCATCGAATGTAGAACAACCGTCAAGTGGGAAGAGTGGTGGTGGCGGACATCTTTCTGCCATCTCTATCCATTACCAGACACAATACACAAACTCCTGCCCTTTTTTAAGGATGTTGGTTCCTTGGTGGTGCGCCTCCATGACTAAAACTGCCCTTTTTCTTCTCCCACCAACAAATACCATTAAAAAAAATACCCACAAATACGTTTTAATTTCCTAATTAAGCAACTTGTGTTGAGA